>CATIWM010531561.1:0-12869 GCA_949671775.1 Mallotus repandus | reverse complement strand
GTCTGTAACCTTAGTCGGGGGGGGGGGGGGGCATTCTCGCTAAAGGAGCCATTAACCTTTTACCCTTGACTCAGCTCATGTAAATAAACTGATAGAAATCTCCACTAGGATCCCATCAAGCTTTACATGCTAGCCCTGATGTTGTCCGTTTGACCTGACATTCACAAGTGCTATGACTCTTTTAGTTTCTGTCACCGATTGATGTCATTACGTATGTTCTTACAGACTGCTCACACTTAGACTGTGTGATCCTTGTCTACCTTGCACAAGCCTGATATGCAAAAAATGATAAGAATCATCCACCTCAGTATGAATAGCCTATGAGAACTGGCGAATAGTGACATCTTTCGATGATGGAACCTATGAGCATCGTCCATTTGTCCTTGTCAGATCAAATAGATGGGTCAGGAATTTGACTAGATTGCAGATATTTATGTTGAAAGGATCAAATTGTAAATTACCAAATAATACTTTTATGCCTTTTGGTAAACGTATCAAATATCAATGCGGGGATATGAAAACTAGACCCCTTTTATTGGCTATAGCCCCTGCGCACATGGGCGCATATGGATTATAGACACCATTTGTGACCTAACGACTGGTCCCCACATTGACATTATACACTTACCTTGAGTGCATTTGAGCATCGTTCCTTAGTTTACCTCTTGATTCTCATCACTACAAATCAAAGCAGCCTAGTCTGAGAGCAGAACCATAGTCCCCTACTGACTATCGGGTCAAAACCCACCTAGGAAAGAGACTGAATAACCTCATGGAGCGATAAGGTTGGAAGCGAGAGCTTGCTTATGATTGGTTTATTCCTTGTACAGGAAACTCTAACAACCCTTTCCACAATCATGCATACATGACATACACATAGACGACATATACTAACCACATTTTTTGCAGCCATCTGCATTTATCATAATAAAACTATGCATGAGCACATCATGCATACATACTAATTGTATTCTTTTGCAGTCACATTCCATGCATGTATTATTCATCCTTTGTTTATTCTATCTCAATAATGTACAGTAAACAAGATCTCAATATGAGTGACCATGAGCTTGAGTCTTCTTGCCAGAATTATAGGAGAATAAGAGCAATAATTCAAAGCTTGCTCAAAGATGGCACCATGGTCGAGGACCTCCAAGCCCAAACAAGTCTCACTAGACATTTTCTACACAACCTCAACAAAGCTGACTGGAAAAGACTACAATCCTATAGAATGCTATGCATCAAAACTTTCTAGCATGTAGGTCGTGACCACGACCTCTTACATGCAGTAATGTCATTTTGGGATCCATACGAGCATGTGTTTCGGTTTAACACTATGGAGCTATGCCCGTTATATGAGGAATTTAGTGCCGTTGCAGGACGTATCCCTACCAAAACCAAAGAGGCAATCTTCATTGACCAAGATATCAAATATCCTAGACTTGGATTAGCACTCCTTGACCTAACTGCACAAAAATCTTGATGAGTTAGTTACTACAGAAAAACGACTAATTCCCATACAACTCTTGAATGCCTGTACAACAAAGAAACCAGGAAGCCTACTGTGGGTACGACTTCTCACTTGCTACCTCTTCATCTAATACTTCACAGTGTCACGTGACAGATCGGGAGATTACAAGATACTCCAAGTGATTGAAGGAATAGAATGCAAAATGACTCCCTTCCCACTAATCTTGGCAGAAACCATTCAGGGCCTGGATGATTATAGAATTGGAAAGTATTCAAGCTTTACTGGAAGTCCCATGTTACTTCAGATTTGGCTACAAGAAAAGCTAAGCCTTCTAGAAAAATCTATTGGTAATTGGATGAAGTACCAACTAAGAAACCACTAAGAAAGACATATCAAAGATATCAGTGGCTGCTCAGCATATATCTCAGTCAAACAATGGATCAAGAGCATGAAAAATGCCCCAAAATAGTAGATAACCTGAAGGTGCCCTTGGTGGAGATTGGAGCATGTGACCTTATGCACATATGTGATTTGCATAACAATCTCAGGATTCAGATTATGCACCCACTACTACCCGACATTGGTAACAAGATAGTATAGGGTAAAGCAGCACGTGCCATCTAGGCCTGCAGACTTCTTAGGAGGAAGAACATGTCAAAGATTCATCGATAATTGATTAGGACATTCATCACTTTACCACCAGTGATTGGGGCAATCTTACTGACAAGACCTATAAGCAGTGGGTGATCCATAAATAGAATCACCTATTAAATAATAAATCTAGAAAACTTTAGCCTTTATTTTTCCTTTATTTGAAACTAATGATGTAATGAACTCTAAAGTTAATGCAATGAAATCAAATTTTGCTTACTTGTTCGATGTCCTTTCTTATGGTAGTGTGCATTGTATTGATCAAAATACTTGCATATTTGATATTCATTCCATATGCACTGAACCATTTAATATTGGCATAAAAAATGAACCATGCATTTTGCATTTTTCAAAAGATGTTACCCTTGAGGAGAGGAGAGAAATTGAAAAAATATTAATAAAATATTCAAAAGCATTTTCTTGGACATACGAAGACATGCCTGGCATCGACAGAGACATCGCTTAACACTACATTCCCACCAAAGAAGGGTGTAAACTAGTAAAGCAGAAGTTGAGAAGACTCATACCAGAATGGGCCCAATTGGTAAAAGAATAAGTCAAAAAGTAGATCAAGGCTAAGTTCCTAAAGGTGGTAGATTATCTAGAGTGGTTAGCAAATGTTGTGTTAGTGCTAAAGAAAGATGGAAGGGTTAGAATTTGTGTTGACTATAGAGACCTAAAAAGAGCATGCTCAAAGGATGACTTCCTTTTGCCTCACATAGATGTGTTGATAGACAACGTTGCCTCTTGCGCAATGTATTCCTTCATGGATGGATTTTCTAGATACAATAAGATTTTAATGGCCATCATTGACAAAGCAAAGATGTCCTTTATAATATAATGGGGTACCTACTGCTACAGGGTAATGCCCTTTGGCCTAAAAAATACAGGCGCAACTTACTAGAGAATGGCAACAGCTATGTTCTATGACATGATACACAAAGAGGTCGAGGTATATGTAGGTGACATGATGGTTAAGTCTGAAACTAGAGAAGGGCATTCAGCTGCTCTCAAGAAATTCCTCAGAAAGGTTGAAAAGTACAGCCTCAGGCTTAATCTTAAGAAGTGCGTATTTGGGGTGACTTTAGGAAAAATTTTAGGATACATCATCAGTCAGAATGAAATCTAAATGGATCCGAATAAAGCAAAAGTAATCAGAGAAATGTCAGTGCCAAAAATAGAGAAAGAAATTAGAGGGTTTTTAGGGAAGCTATAGTTCATAAGCAGGTTCATCGCCAAGTTAACAGCAGTTTGTGAGCCCATTTTCAAGCTACTAAAAAAAGATCAGCCAGTCATATGGAACGAACAGTGTCAACTAGCATTCAAAAAAATTAGAAACTACCTAGCCAATCCACCAGTTCTGAAACCACCCAATTCTGGGTTGCCATTAACCTTGTACCTAACCATTGAAGGGAATGCAATCGGTGCAATGCTAGCCCAAGAGGGAGAAAGGGAAGCAGAACATGCAGTCTACTACCTGAGTAAGAAAATGCTACCATATGAGGAAATGTAAATTCAAGTCGAACAAATATGTCTAGCAAAGGTATGGGCAATGAAGAAGCTCAAACATTATTTTCAATCATACAAGATTCAAGTTGTGTCCCCAATGGATCCTATGAAGCATCTCTACAAAGCTCCTTCCCTAGTAGGAAAACTTGTGAAGTGGCTCGTCTTATTGGCAAAATTAGATATGCAATATTTGACTAAAAAGAAAATAAAAGGAAGAGCAGTTGCTGAATTCTTAGCCCTCAACCCGATCCTAGATTTAGAAGAAGTCAAACTAGACTTTCCAGATGACCTCAGTACGACCATCAAGGTGCAGGGACGGCGTATGTACTTTGACGGGGAAGTCAATCAATTCGATGCAGGAGTCAGGATTATACTCCTAACACCAGAAGGCAAAGTGATGCCGATTGCTAAAAAGCTAGCGTTCAGGGTTACGAATATTGAGGCAGAATACGAAGCACGCACACTTGGCATGGAAGTTTTGATAGCTCTGAGAGTGATAGAAGTTGAAATATTCGGGGATTCAATGTTGGTAATCGATCAGACAACAGAAGAATGGGAACTGAAAGAACAACACTTGAAGATGTATCTGAGCCACCTGCAGCTGCTTGCCTTATCTTTCTAAAAATGCAAATTTATCCATCTCCATAGAAACCATAACCAAATGGCATATGCACTTGCTTCTTTGGTATCAGTATGGGAAGGACTGGCAAAAATGCCCATGAAGCTTCTAATCCTACTCAAATTAGAGTAACCTAGTCATAAATGCCTCAAAATAGCAAAAAATGAAAGTAGACAACAAACCCCGGTTCTACGATATGCAGTAATACCTCACAAAGAGAATTTACCCTGAGAAGGCTGTTGAAAAAGACAAGGCAGTCATCCAGCAACTGCGTCAAAATTCACATCACACCAGGGTGTATTATATAGAAGAACTTCAAATGGGATACAACTAAGATGTCTGGATGAGACAGAAGCTGCTAGAGCAATGGAAGAAGTACACGAGGGTGTTTGTGATTGGTACATGAATGGCGTCATTCTAGCTAAGAAGTTAATAAGACAAGGGTCAACTTTGTCCTTAGTCAAAAGTTAATAAGAAGTTAACCGATAACTCGTATAACATCTGAGGTGCTCTGTTCATAAAATCACTAAGAAAGGCACCACTAGATCCCATACCACTGGCATATGTCATCCCCTCAGTCCTAGGGCCACTTTCCTCGTCAAAATGAGAAGAATCTGATCTCCTTCAATGACGTCGAGAGCACTGCAGATAAACTTAAACTCTAATAACTTATGCCATTTACTATTTAATACTAACAAAGTTTGTTACATGCTTGTATGAAAATAGAGAATACTATAAAAATATAGCTCAGGAGCATATCGGGTCAGAAGATGCTACTCTAAAAGCAGAGCGGCCCTGGGATGCCCTCGAAGTCCCAGCTCTAGAGCCTGAAGGCTGTGAAGGATCTACCTGAGGAGGTGGTGGAGGAACAAATTCACTGGCCATAACATCAATCAACTGTGGCGTCAGAGTCATCATATAAGAAAAATGAGCTCCCTTTAAGAAATCCTCAAATGGTTACCCTCTCTCAACTTTGTCAAGCTCCTCTCAAACAAGCTCTCAATCCCAAAATATGTCTTTAAGAGGAGCAACAGGAAATCTCCTCATGAATGGTCCATCCCACCAACGATAGACTCGCTCACCCAGATACCACACCTTGTTGACAATAGCAGGTAGCAAGACCCTCATCTGTGTCAGGTGCCAAGCCACCCCTATCTCAATCGACTAGTCTTGTCAGTCCATCGACAAGTAGGGACGAATCTACCCGAGAAACATATAAGCAAAAGGTTGTCAAAGAATGAAAAAGTGAAATCAAAATGCACCATACCTGACAGTGGGTCAACCTACTCAACAAACCCCTTGCCTCTACAGGACTCTCGATCAAACCAGAAGTCTTCATGATCCATCATGAAAGATGTGGAAAGTCACTCTCAAGCAAGTGCTCAACAGTGGGACGAGGAAGCACCCCAAACTCGTAAGCCTAAACCTGCCAAGAAGAAAGGAATTAGAACACTTAAAAATGAAACAATAAAAAAAGCAAGAAACCACACTCACATCTAGCACGGACAAGCAGCTACAAATTTGCGAGCCTCCTCTACAAGCTGCATCCAAGCTAGAATACATGTGAGCAAAAGCAGTTGTGCCCCAACTATACTTTTATAGATCCCTCAAGTTCCTCAGAACAGATAACAGCTGCAAGAAGCAAGTGTCGGAGGCATTCAGAAAGATAATGACCCTAAGAAGGTAAAACAAGGAACACCTGACCAACTGCTCCGAGTTAACATGACCCGCATCATGCTCCAACCTAACTTTGTCCATAAGTTGCGTATACCGAATCAGAGAGGAGTAGTCAGACTTTACAGAAGTAGTAACACCAAAGAGATCCTTCAACCATATGTTCCTCACAAGGATAGAGATGACTATCACTGCTAAAAGGGATAGGCTCCCCAGAAAAACTTAGCTCAGTAATGGCTACGAAATCAAGCGGAGTGATAGTCTTCTCCTCGAAAGACAAATGGAATGTATGGGTAGTGTCTATCCATCGCTCAAAAAAAGCACACATCGAGGTTTGACTTGACACATATGGGCCATAAGTAAGAGTATAAATAGTGCCATCAAACCCTTCCCGGCGATCATCTGCTTCACACACGGAGGAAGGCCCTGATAGTACGAACTAACCTGATTAAAGCTACCAGGCAATTGAATGATAGGCCTAGAGGATTGCAACTAATAGGTAAATTAGTTATAACATTCATCAGATATTAAAACATCTATTTTCATCATTTTTACAAGAATACATAGAGCTACATAGACAATAAGTGCTAAAATCAGACAGCTAAAGCTACACAGACATCAAATGCTAAAATTAGATAGCTGGAGCTACACAGACAACAAGTGCTAAAATCAGACAGCTGGAGCTACACAAAGAGCAAGTGCTAAAATCAGACAGGTAGAGCTACACACAATAAGTACTAAAATTAGACAGCTAGAGCTACACAAACCGTAAGTACTAAAATTAAATAGCTAGAGCTATACAGATAATGAGTACTGAAATCAAACAGCAAGAGCTATAACCAGAGCAACACATACAATAAGTGCTGAGGCAGACAACTAGAGCTACGACAAGTGCTAAAGCAAAAAAGGCAAAAGCTACAACTAGAGCTACATAGATACATGGTAGATGCTAAAACAAACAGCAAGAGTTAAATTATAGCAAAAGCTACAGCAAAAAAACTCTACATAGCCAGAGCTAAGTAAGAAAATGACAAAAGTTATAGAAAGAATTAAAACTACAATAGGAGCTATCACTGCAAGGGATGAACAATGACAAAGTAAGTGAACTAACCGGACGATAATAAATAGTCCAAGCATGGGTCTCCAGGTTATAGACAATAGAAATCAGATCTCCTCAAGAAAGTAGGTGGACGAGAAAAGACTCCACCACTGGCCCAAGCAGGCTCTGTAACTCCAGTAGCAGAAGAAGTCCCTGCACCAGTCTGTCCAAAAACCACCTCATCTCCTAAACCAAAGTTGTTAAAAAAAAAGAAGCAGTGCTCACACTGCCAATATCATTGAGATCATAAGGAATAGGAAGGAAATCCATAATTCCCGTAGTACGCGGAGTAGCAGAACAACAATAGAAGAAGAAAACAGAGGAAAAAAGAAGAAAAATGCTCCAAAAACTCAAAGAGAGCTTATAGAAGGTTGGAAAAATAGGTAAAAACTACCTCAAACTGGAAAATGAGTTCAATTTAAAGATGTTGGACACGCCTTGGAGCACGTGACCACACACCTAGCATGTGATCACGCGCTCTGAAACTCACACACGCACATACTGAGACCCCCATACACACACTCCTAGGCTCCTGAACTTGCATTTTACTAAAAAGACGCACAAAAAACACACACGAATCACACAACCATAAGCGTTGCTTTTTTAGGACACTGCATTTGACATCACTATCTATGAAAATCATATCATTATTCATCAAAAGAGAAAGATGAAGCATAGATGACATAAGCATGTCACATATGCAATTATCACATTCTCACATCATAAAATCATGCTCGAAACACGACAAATAATGACATCATTATTGCTTAGTAGCATTTTTACTGCTTAGTAGCATTTTCATTTGTTTAGAAGCATTTTCATCTGCTTAGAAGCATTTTCGCTTGCTTAGTAGCATTTTTTCATTTCTTAGTAGCATTTTCACTGCTTAGAAGCATTTTCATCTGCTTAGAAGCATTTTAGCTTGCTTAGAAGCATTTTCACTGCTTAGTAGCATCCCTCACTCCTTAGTAGCATCTTTCACTGCTTAGTAGCATTTTTATTTGCTTAGTAGCATTTTCATCTACTTAGAAGCATTTTCATCTACTTAAAAGCATTTTTGATTGCTTAGTAGCATTTTCACTGCTTAGAAGCATTTTCATATGCTTGGAAGCATTTTCACTACTTAGTAGAATCCCTCACTGCTTAGTAGCATCTTTCACTGCTTGGTAGCATTTTTATTTGCTTAGTAGCATTTTTATCTGCTTAGTAGCATTTTCATTGCTTGACACCTCAGTATGTTATAGTAGCATTTTCATCTGCTTAATAGTATTTTCATTTGCTTGACTCCTTAGAACGTTATAATAGCATTTTCATTACTTAACACCTCAGTAGATTATAGTAGCATGTTCATATGCTTAGTAGCATTTTCATTGCTTGACACCTCAGTAGGTTATAGTAGCACTTTCACTTGCTTGACACTTTAGTGGGTTATAGTAAGCATTTTCATCTGTTTGACACCTTAGTAGGTTATAGAAGCATTTCCATCTACTTGACACCTTAATAGGTTATAATAGCATCTTTACTTGCTTAACAATCAAGAAAGATATAGTGGCACCACCCTGCTTGGCACTTGAGGAGGTTATAATGACACATCAAAACAAACAGTCTCTTCAGCCAAGAGCAACATGAAGAGCGGTGCCAACAACGGTAATAGGCACATTCCAAATAAAATACCATGAATAACAACAGTCAGACAAATTTTTGGAGCAAATACGACACTCCACCAAGTAAGTACCTTCTCACTCAAAATTGTTTTCTCATCTCTGCATTACTTAGCATGTATCGATATCAGCGCAAGGAGGCTATACAACACATGCTAAGCAGGGTCAATTTTCATACATATATTTTTGAATTTCCTCAAAAAAGTCCAATGATGAAAATATCTCTCTGAATATAACAAGTGTCTGTTTATTCGTACTGCCTCTAGAGCGTGTTGTGAGTTTGAAAAGCCCGAACTGAGCCTCTAAAGAGCAAAATTGGCTACCAAATCATGAATCCATGCTTTGATTTTATGAATTATGAATTATTGGAGTGATAAGTAGCTCATTTCAAGCAACCGTTGCTCAAAATGGGCAACTCGTCAGACCGATGTTCATCTCGTAATATCGGAGTTCAACTTTGTGAAAATCAAAAGTTGATTTTGATGAAATGGACATAAAAAACTCCTCTAAAAGCCCTAAAAACTTAGGACCCCAAAATAGTGTGTGTAATCCCAAGAAGTAGCACATGAGCAAATTTGTAGCACGTGACCAAACCTGATCACACTTTTCTCATACGTGAAAATGGAATCTGATTTTTATGAAACGAACATCAAAAATGCCTCTGGAAGGTCTAAAAACCTTGAAAAACACCCCATGAATAGTGCAATCAGAGCTGGGAAGGCCGTGTGACACGCGCTCCAATACTCATGCACATGCATAAAAGTGCACACACACGTGCCTTAGGATGTGTGATCACACATTTTTTGACACATTTCTTTATAAATAGAGGTCTCTATCTCCCATTTTAAAGGGGGGCCTCCATACACTAAAACATTGTCGAATTGAAGAGTTAGGAGTCCCAATTTACACACTTTTGGCTCACCCACTGCATTTTTGTAGGATTTTTTAGACCGCTTTTGAACCAAACTCACCCTCATCTTTGTCAAAGCACGCTTCAAAGGTATACAAATTTGCATTACACACGTCATTTTCAACCTCTAAACGAGGACAGCTTGAAAATCCAATGAAGCTAAAGCTTCAGAAACATAAAATGAGCTCAGTCGAATCTAAGGACCAAAAAATCATTTTTACACGTTTATTTTATTATTCTACATTTTATTTTGTCTTCGCCAGCAGTTGAGAAATTGTTGTAATCTGTGTGATGAGATTGGCAATTCACATGATGATTGAATAATTTCTGCTATGTTTTGCTCATAATAAACTATCATTTCGCATCAATGTGCATTCAATAATCATGAAAGCTTACTTATCTAAGATAAAGCTTCAATATTGTGGTCCAATGACGCAATCATCATTACTTATTATTTATCTTATCATTTAGAAATGCTTTATAATAATTCCTGCAAGAGCATGAACTATGTGTATTTGTTTAATCATTCATGATGCATCAATCATCTTTTTTGTGCTTATCTATTGTCTGAGTTGATGAATATATGTAATTGTACATAGTTATGTTAACCTCTGTCTTGCAGGTGTTCTTTAGATTAGGACTAGATTTATATTTTCGTACCTTTTTTCTCTCTTAAATGTATTTACTAGGAAAGTCCTATAAATAATCATGCTGAATTTGTCTTATTTTTTGATACCATCCTATGCTTGTGTGAATGTGTAATATATCAATTGTCATACCAAAACTGAGGTGCTGCGGTAGCCATATATTGAGTATCATAATGAGAAATAGTCAAAAAGTATATGAGATCTTCCGGGCTCAGAATCTCTGACGGGGATGGTATTTGTTGAGTGACTCGATGTCGTCCCTTTCATCTTTTCCTGGTTTTCTAAAAACTAGATGGCGACTCCAAACACAAAGTGTCTCACATCCCCCCTGAGACCAATCATTTTTCCATGTCCCGTAAACGGAATGGATGTCCCATTCGGTAAAGTTGCCATGTTCCTCAGGATCGAAAAACATAGAAGCCTTCCCATGAGAGAGTGGAGGCAAGGTCGCTCATAGTTGAATTGTTATTTACATTTGTTTTTCTTTTTGTCGTCTTTTATAAGTTTGAATTTCTAATATGACTTTATCATATTGTCTAATTTTTTTAAGAACAATTATAATATTAATTTAGTTTGATATATTTTGAGAGTTTTTTTACTTCACATTTTGATTATTTGATAATTGAAAAAAATAAAATAATTAAATTTATAAATAAATTTAGTTTCAAATCCAAATATAATAATCAAATAGTAATCCAAACAATGAATTTGAAATCCAAGATTTCAAATTCTTTGCACTATCTAAATGAGAGATTTTAAAATGAATGGATTTGAAATCCAAATTCCAAATCCAAATTCATCCATCCAAACGCATCCTAAAGGTATATAAATGTTAATGACTAATTAATATATTTTTTGAATCAATCGAAATGGAGGTTGTGGTCATATCCCTGCAAAATTCCTTAAAGGATCCACCTCCTATGTTGAAGGAGGATCGTTCCACTAAAAAAGTTAAGATTCAGAGCGATGGCAATGATGGATGAAAAGGTTTCAGCAGGACATCTCATCCAAGGATGAACTTATATATGGCAGATGTTATGAATTTTAAGGCAACGGTGAAAGAAGAGCAAGTCACAATTGAACTTCTACAAGGGGATGTAAGTATGAAGAATGAGGATAGTGTGAAATCTAGGGCTGTGCATGGGACGGAGAAAAATCTGAATCGAACCGAAATTTCGAACTGAAAAGATATCAAAACAGTACCGAACTGAATAATTTTAAGACTAATTTGGTATGACATTGGATATTTACAAAAAATCAAACTGAGAACCGTACCAAATCATACTGAAACCGTACCGAATATTAATTTAATAAGTATTACATAGGTATTAATTAATAGTAGTAAGTAGTAAATTATATTAATTACATAGGTACTTTTAATTATATTATCAAGTAATAAACATATGTATAATAATATATAATATAAAATTAATATGTTTTGTGATTAAAATATAATAAATAAATTGTTAATAAAATATTTTTATTAATTTTATCATTACCAAAATTATTATTATTGTTACGACTACTACGACTACTACTACTACTACTACTATATTATTATTCAATTAACAAGTAAAAATGTGAAATGTCTATTATATTACAATTTGAACTTAAAATATAAATATAAAAAATTCACATTGCATAGTTTGAAATAATTCAATTAACAAATAAGAATGTGGAATGTCTATTAAAATTAATGAGCTAAATAATATTATTATAATTATTATTTTGCTACATAATAATACATAGACCTATATTATAGATAACCAAAACAACGTCGTTTTGATTAAAATAAATAGTTATCTTACCAACAAAAATAAAAGAAGATACAATTTTATTAATTAAAACATATTCTATTTTTATATTTAATAACTTATTAATTATTATTATTGTTAAGTAATTTAATCTTATTGATATTATTTAAAAGTAATAAGGTAAATAATAATAATAATATTATTATTATTATTGTGTGTATATATATACATATAATAACAAAAACGACATATTTTTACCTAAAACTATATCGTTTTGATTTGTAAATAATAAATATAATTTTAGTTTATTTATAGATAATAAATATAATTTTAATTAATAATATAGATTTGTCTATTACATAAATTTCTAAATTCCTATTTTGGACTGTACCATACCGATCCGTTCAGATAGAACCGAATTTCCGTACTGAACTGTCCCAAAATATAGGATAGTACTGATATGGAAATTTTCAAATTAGATACTGATACTGAAAATTTTATTTTTAAATATCCAAAATATGATATGAATCTTAATTTCTCCAAACCGTGCTCGGCCCTAGTGAAATCTATTGAATTCTCAAATAGGGTGCACAACCTGATCGCAAAATCCTTGAAAAACGCAGCGACAGTAAAACTGTTGGGCAGGCAGATATGGTATCAGGCCTTAAGCTCAAAGATAGTAGATCTATAAAAGCCAGATAATTGGTATAAGATTGTGGACTTGGATAACAATTACTACATGGTCAAGTTTGATAATAAAGAGGATTACTCTCATGCACTACTAGGAGGACCATGACTTGTTTTTGGACACTACTAAATGGTTCAATGAATTGTCATCAGTAGCAGTGAAGTTTTATTTTTTTTATTGTTCTCT
>CATIWM010531446.1:0-13543 GCA_949671775.1 Mallotus repandus | reverse complement strand
TTTATAACTAATATTGTTGAAAGTTTACGGAAGACATTTATTTAACTATGTTAAGCTACTAATATTTTTAGCATGTAACTATAGTATAAATACCCTATGAATGTTAAATTGTACTCAAGCAAAAAAAATTTGAGAGAATAAAACATATATATAAATCTCTCTTCTCTTCTTTTGAGTGTGTGTAAACTTTGTGGGTGCCCATCTGCTTCCAACAAGGTGGGTCTGATTGTTGCTGTAGAGCTCCAACAACACCATTAAACTTAGCACCCAATTGTCGATAGAAAATTGCATTAAATTCAGCTGGTGCAAGTGATTGTCCGGCCAAAGCAAGAGAATCTGAAATTTGCTTGGCTTGAAAAAGAAATTTGGAGATGACGCTCTATTGAGGCCTTCTCAGTTTTCAATGAATTTAAGGCTTCTACGGTGGCGTCAATGAGTTCCTTGGCTGCACGCTGCGCTTCAGGCTCCCTAACGGTGTTGGATTGTGCGGTTATTGTCGTTAGCTTCTCTACGAGTTCTATGCGGATAGAGTCTTCGGTATAGGCTGTTTCTAGCGACGAAGGTTTTGTGGATTGCAAGTAAAATAAAAATAGAAATTCTTTTCTTTTCCAAATTGATGACAAAGAATCAGTGATGTTGACCTGAGATATTTTCATTGCCGTGAACGATGGTCTAACGCGAAAAATAAAGGCGAATTTTCATTTTTGCTCCCAACGTTTGAATTTGATAAGTCCTTTTTTTTAAAATAAAAATGCATGAGTTTTCAAAAAATTCACTATTTAGAAACTAATTTCAATTCAAACCATCGTCTTACTTTGCTTTTTTATGGAATCTATTAATATGACATGGCAATAAACAGGTTAGATATATAATTTTCTAAGTAAAAAAATATGTTAAATTTTTGCCAATCAAATGTATAGGTTCATCCTGAATTTTACTCAATTAATTTCTACCATATCTTAATTTTTAATTTATTTTATTCAATTTTTAAATTTTTATTTTAAACCTATTTAACTCTTATAAAACATAAAATTAAAGTATTTTATAAATTAAAGTTGATATCGATACAACAAAAATTTATATAAACTAAAATAATATTTGATGAAAGAGAGAATATAATTAAAAGAATTTTTTATTTTTTAATATTAATTTTTAATTATACTTGATAACTCTGAATCATATTTGTACTCGTGGAACTTATATCGACGACAAATCTGGATGAAGGGTGGGGTTTTCCCCATAAAATCTTTGAAGATTAAGTCAGTAATTGTATAGAAAAATAATAATAAAGCAAGAAAAGTAGAATAGAGAGAATAAAATGAGTGTTGCATGGGTGCTTGTATGATGGAATGATGGGATGGTGTAAAATATGAGAATGTATGAATGAATATTCTCCCCCCATATAAGATGCAATGAGATGTATATATAGTGAGAGATTATACATAAACCTCTTAGGAATATAATTCCTTGGTCTTGTAGGATTACCCTGAGAGAATAGACTTCCTTATCAAGCTTTCTTCTTATTCAAACATTCTTCCTCTTTAGGGATTATAACCCTTATTAGAATAAAATACTGATATGGGGCATCAAGAGTTCCCTTGAAAGTTTGTTCATATATTTATGTTCAAGATTTTTGGAGTTCAATAGATGCATTGACGGTTGCTTGGATATTGGAAGTGCTAATGATAGTATCTGACGCTGATGGGTGAGTTGAGGTGGCCAACTTCAGTCACTAATGCTGAAGAATGCTCGGTAATAAGACTTAAAACTCTATCATTTCTGAGTAGAAGGATGTGAAAATGCTAGCTTGACTTATAGATGCTCGGTGTTAAGAAACGACCCAAGAGATTAACCTGTTACAGAAATGACGGGACTAGCCGTCGCTGGAGTTTTTAGTGCTCGAGGCTTAGATGCTTGGTACTATAGAAGTGAGGCCCAAATGCCTGTGACCATGAGGTCAATCTCAGTGTTATGAAATGAGGCTCGAGTACCTGTGACCATGAGGTTAATCTCGGTGTTATGAAACGAGGCCCGAGTACCTGTGACCATGAGGTCAATCTCGGTGTTATGAAACGAGGCCCGAGTGCTTGTGACCATGAGGTTAATCTCCGTATTATGAAATGAGGCCCGAGTGCCTATGACCATAAGGTCAATCTCGGTGTTATGAAACGAGGCCCGAGTGCCTCTGCTCAGTAATGTAAAAGTGACCTAAGGGTGCCAGCTTCAGTCACTGGACTTAAATGCTCGGTCTTGAATTTTTATAACACCGAGATTGACCTCATGGTCATAGGCACTCGGCCTCATTTCATAACACCGAGATTGACCTCATGGTCACAGGCTCTCGGCCTCATTTCATAACACTAAGATTGACCTCATGGTTACAAGCACTTGGGCCTCGTTTCATAACACTGAGATTGACCTCATGGTCATAGACACTCAGGCCTCATTTCATAACATCAAGATTGACCTCATAGTCACAGGCACTTGGGCCTCGCTTCTATAGCATTGAGCATCTAAGCCTTGAGCATTAAAAACTCCAGCGATGGCTGGTCCCGTCAGATTATTTCTATAACGAGTTAATCCCTCGGGCCGTTTCTAAACACCGAGCATCTATAAGTCCAGCTGGCATTTTCACATCCTTCTACAAAAAAATAACAAAATTTTGAGTCTCGTTACCGAGCATTCTTCGGCATTAGTGACTGAGACTGGCCACCTCAGCTCACCTATCAATGTCAAATACTATCATTGACACTTCTAATATTCGAGCAACCATCAACGCATTTACTGAACTTCATAAATTTCAAACATAAATATTCAAATAGACTTTCAAGGGGGACTCTTGATACCCCATATCAGTATCTTATTCTAATAAGGGCTATAATCCCTAAAGGGGAAGAATGTTTGAATAAGAAGAAAGCTTGATAAAAAAATTTATTCTCTCAGGGCAATCTTACAAGACTAAGGAATCTTATTCCTAAGAGGTTTATGTCTAATCTCTCACTATATATACATCTCATTGCATTTTATATGGGGGAAGAATATTCATTCATATATTTTACATCATTCTATCACCTCATCATACACTCATTCTACATTCTTTATTGTACTTTTATTGCTTTGTTATTTTTCCATATAAATACTGACTTAATCTTCGGAGTGTTTATGGGGGAAACCTCACCCCTTCATCTAGCTTCCTTGTCGATGCAGGTTCCACAAGCAAGAGATACAATTCGGAGTTATCACTACTTATATTGTTTTTAAAACTAATTTTAGTATTTTATATGTTTAAAATTATTTGAAATTAAATGTTTATCTGCTCCAATATTGTATGAGTTAAATAAAATGAAAAAGTACAAACTGAAATGTGAAAAAGATTGAAAATAAAAGTTTAAAAGTTGAATAAAAAATAATAAAAATTGAGCAGTGTCAGAGGTTAATCGTACAAAGTTAATGACTAAAACTATGCATTAGCCAATTTTTAGCTATATTAGGTATTTTACACCCTATAATTGAATGCATGATACATAATTCAATTGTAAAATACTTTGACAATAAAAATAAAAAACATATCTTTATTATCTACCTCCAACAATTGGATGTATCATACTCAATGTAGGTAATAATAATACAAAAATATTATATCAAATTATCAAATTCTCTAATTATCATTGTTTCTTTCTCCCAATCTCCCTCTCACTCTCCACTTCCAGCACTCTCTCAACAGAGTTTCTTCTCTTTCCCTGCTCCAGTGGTGAAGATGATGATGACAAAAAAAATTTAACAATTTCAGTATAATAGGTAGGTTTTCAATGATTGAATTGAGGATAGATAGGTTTTCCAATAATTGAATCGAACTCCATCTTAGAGACTTTGTTGATCTCTATTTGAAGTGGGCTATACAAATCTTGAATTTATTGTCATCACTATGCACTACAAAAACTAAATCAAAATAAAAAAATTTCAACACCATGCATCTCCATTAGGCTTACAATAGCAATATCCTATTTGGTGACAAGATGAAAATGGAAATCTTGGGCTAATTTCAATTTAAGAGAATTTAACATAGAGATTAGCATTGCTGAGCTATAGTGTGATGGAGGTGAAGTGATTTTGGCAAAATAGGATACCATTAACATGAACTTGTTACTATTAATTTTAGCTCTTTTGCTTTAATTTTTCTTTTATTTATTTTTTTGCTCAAAATAAATTTTCTTTTAGGATAGGAATTAAAGAGAATAGATTGAAGATTTTCTTTTTCGGCTTTGTTCAAGTTGCAATTAGTGTGCCTTTTATGGGAATGGTAATTCTAGGTTTTAGTGAGAAATATTGATAATTAGTGACCTAAAGAAAAATAGATTAGGGTGGTGGTGGTGGTGGTAGTTATGGTGCTGCTAACCCATCATCTTCCTTTACAAAAACAAGCTATCTTTGCTCCCATCATATTCCTTTATAAAACTAGCCAATTTTTTTTTGGCCTTAAACTTGAATATGTGTTTTACGTCTTTAGCATGTCTATTGATCTAGATCAATAGTTTTTTCCGGATGCACTGACGTTTCTTTTTTTTTCATTGAAACCCCCCCTTATGGTGGCGAGCATTTGCTGCTGCAGAATAAATAAATTTAAAAATGGGATAACATGCTCGATAAGGCATAAGTTTGAGTATCATAAGTGTTTCTTGGTAATAATGTCTACGAATCTGATCAATTATTCTTTGAGCTTAAACAACCATTTGATCTCCATCAAAGACTGCATTGAACCCTTTGCAAACTAATGGATGTAAACAAATAGTGCGGTCTTCCACTAAAATGGGTTGAAATGCCTATATGTCTAATCTATGCAAAATCGGTGCTCTATTCAGTAATATCGGATGCCCCTGCATAACTTCCTGAAGTATTTCCCGCAAAAATTCAAACATTTATCTATCCATCCATGAGGTAGATCTATTGCTATTCTCTGAATACGAAAATAATTATGCATCATTTTTATACAGGTGACAGCTTTGAATACATCATGTACTGACTCTCACTCTCTAATAATATATAAGAAAGGGGCATGTGCTATAAAAATTAGCAATTTTTTTTTTTTGCCCCTGAACTTGAATTCAATTAAAATTTGTTGCCTTTTTTTCTGATTTTTTTTGTTCGTTTTTGTAGTCAACTAGAAAAAGATGAAGAACAAGAAAAAAAAAGGTTTTGTTTATTTAACTGGAACCATGTATCGCCATGCCATCTCTATTTAATGGATGTTAGTTTTTTTTTTTTTTTTCTAAGGTTAACATAAGGGTCTAAAAACATCATTTTAAGAAAACTCATGTATTTTTATTTAAAAAAAAAAAACGAAAGAGGACTTATCAAAATTCCACTAAAAGTGTTAAAGGTCAAAAATGCACTTTGCCCAAAAATAAAAATAAAATTTTTAATATTATAGTAATGGGCTTGGTGTAGCCCATTAGCAAGAAAGCCCATTATTAAAACTATAAAAAGCGGAAAATCAAATGAACTCTCGCTCCAGTTCCAGTAATTCAAAATCCCAGATTCCAGGTTTATCTATTTCCCGCCAAAAATGGCGAATCGGAGCTGGAGATCACAGATCAATTCGCCATCTCTGTGTCAGCCTCCCTCGACTGATGATTTCTACTTCAAGTTAAAAACCCTTGCTTCTCGCCATGAGAAAATGAAGATCGCATATCATGAGCTCAAGTCTCAGATCAACGCAGGCTTGCTTGAAGTAATTTCACTCCATCTCTCTGATGGATTGTTTTGTCCTCAATTCAATTTGATTTTCCATATTTGATTCATCACGAAATGTGTTGATTTTTTGTTGATATTTTTTAGGCGGAGGAAGTTTTTGCTTCTTTGGCGATTCCGTTGATGAAGCTAGTTGGTTTAAAAACTAAGGAAATGGCAGAAGAAGGACGTTTTGCCGCAATTATCACAGACAACGATTTCTCTCATGTATGTATATATTTTTTCTGTCCACTGCTCCATAAAATCTAACAAAAGATTAGTCAAATTTGTAATTTTTTTTACAGATTTGTGTCGAATTCTTTTGACAGAGGAACAGGAAAAATGGACTGCAGCCGGAGCCAGAATCACCGGACTCTGCCATTAAAGGAGAGCGAGACAATCAGTTTGATGCAGCTGAGGTACATGATTTCAAAAATGGCTGTTTGATTTTGCTCAATTTAGTGAATATGTTCAGTAATTGTTTAAAAATGACTTAAAATTTGCACATATCCTGCACAGCAGGGAGAACGTTATGTAAGTAGAGCTACCATAGCAGGAAAAGAACTAATGGTGAAGCAACAAACAAACTTATTACAATTAGTGAACCTGCTTAGACAAATTGAAATTCAAGTGAACTGTCGCCGAGATGACATCCTTGAGACCCTTGGCAATCACCGTGCCTCTTTGCACAAGTACTTCCAGAAAGCCATTGATTATATATCTAACCTACACAGTCAAAACCATGACATCTTTCTCACAACATTGAAGCTCCTTCAAGTTATGTTCAACAATGTGAATTCAGTTCTTGGCTCGGTCGAGGGTGGTGTGGAGGATCTTGTTCAGGAATTGGCCGCAAAGATGTGCAATCCAATGGTGGAATATGTCGAGGGCCTTAGGGATGAAATGAAGAATGGAAAGTGTGTTCGTTTATTGGCTATTGTGGAGGAGATGGAAAGAATGATGAGAGATGGGAGGCGCGAGTTAGAGGATGCTAGGAAGAAAGTTAGAGTGGCGGAAGAGGGGAGAATTAAGGCTATGTGCAAGCTGAAGGTGATAGACGAAAGAGTGAGGAGAATGAAGGAACACCTTTCCCTTCCTGAAGCTCGAAGAGGGCTTATAGGACCTGGTACTCTGCACCTGGTACGAGATGTTCTGTGATTTTTTGTTTATTTTAGTGCTAGTATGAGCTACTTAATTGTTTATTTTCTCTTGCATGTTAAACTTTTGTGAAGAATTTTAAGCATAATTATGTTCTGTAAATGGTTTATAACTACTATCAAAAATCACTATTGCCTTCTTTACGCCCTGAAAAATAAGGCAAAAATTATAGGCAATTTTTTTTGCATGATATCACTAGCTGCTTGTGTTACAGAATATCCCCAATTATTTGCTTCTGGTATAACATAAAAAAAAAAAAAACATGAAAGCAATGCATACTTGTGGCTGTCAGATTATGGCAAAAGCAATTGATGTTTGTGAACCAGTTAATCATCCGGTAGGACCAGTGTATCGAATCCCGTATAAGTTGGTGTTAATGGAAAGATTATCTTTTTTGAAACATACTAGTGAGTATCTCCATTAATGCCAGTAGAACGTGTTGTAAACATTTGTAACCTCTTTTCCTATTTATGTTTCTGCTAATTTAAGTTGTTGGGCATGGAGGAAGAGCAAGCTAAAGATGAGAAGCTATTGTGGAAATTATTGAAGAAGAGAAGAAAGTACGAAGCACCCGCAAGCCCCATGGGACCTGAAGGCCTTCTGTGGTTTAATGGCAATATCGGGCACTGTAAGTCAACAGGTACGAAGCCATCCTCCGATCACAGGCGAATTGCAAGGAATTGCACGAGAGAGCTTGTTCCACAAACTCCATCTTTGGAAACTTGGTTGAATTTAGGCTCATCGCCCTCATTGTCAATTCAACCAGCTAAATCACACAAGAGAAATCACTCCTTGGGTGGCTGAATCCTTGATTTAATTTGTAAGATTTGGTAGATTAGAGTCAATTAGTAGTGTTGCATTGTTTTCTCCTTGGAGCTGCAAATACATGTTAAAATAGACCTCATTTCTTCAAGCTCTAGCTAGGCAAGTGCTGAATGGAGACAACAATTTGCAGTCCCTACCTCTCTTGAACCTGCATCAAGAAGTGGATTTCATTATACTGTAGCTTTATTATATTCTGTATCTGAGAACAACAGGAAGAGATTTTAGTAAGTTTGGATTGTTTTGTGCTAGTGTCCGGACTTCTCCATGTAGGAACAACTTGGATTATGCATTAGATTGGGCCTATGGTCTGTATGGGTCACAATGTCATAATTTAAAGCCCATCTTTGAAACATTAGATCTAAATTAGATTTTCAAATGCAGCAGCACACAGGCAATAACAATCATATACCTTTATCCTTATTCATGTTGTAATATGAACACGGATTTAACATAAAAAATCTATATTTTTATCTCGCACATATAATACCATTGAATTCATATTGCAATATAAACAGAATTACATTGGGAGGAGATGGTGTGGACAATTGACCTCTAGATTATTAAATAGCGGGTCGTTTCACTTCAGAGTGGGAGCATGTAGAATGTCTCTTCCTAGTCACTGCAGACAAAAAGGTGAACACCTGAGGAAAAAGTAACGCTACGCTTTTTCTTTTAAATGTGTTTGGTTTTCACTTTTGAACTGTAATCTTTTCACATTAAACAAGTGTGCTAGAACATCGTAGGCCCAATCTCAGTTAGAATTTTATATATATATATATTTATTTTCCTTTACTATTTCTTTGAGTTGCATTTTCTTTTGGGCTGGTTTATTTTATGATAAGTTGGACATTTTATGTTGATCATTCGAAGTGATGATGTTGAATTTGGGTTCACACAACTTTGGTGCACGTGTAGTAAAGGGAGTATATGTGCATGTATCAAAGCATAATCTAATCTTTTTTTTTTTTTTCAAAGTGATTCTGACGCGCATGAACTCAAAACTTTACTTGACAAAAGGAAAGAAGTATATATATTGATCATTAGAATTTGAAACTGATGAAAAGCAGAAAAAAATAAGAATAAATTAGAACTATCCAAAGCATAACTTAAACTACACTGCAAGAATGTAGGTTGGAACAAACATTAGTCAGCAGAATGGGAGGTTAAAAAAAAAAAAAAAAAACAGCCGCAAATTTTGACGCAAAAAAAGCCGACACCACCATCACCGCCACACCCACCATACATATGCCATCGCTGGTAAAACCGGCAATAGAGGCGCCGCTGCGCTACTCAAAGTCATAATTGTTTCCACGTTTCACTCTGTTCTCTTCGTTCCTAACGTGGGCGGTGGCACTCCATTGATCTTTAGTTTATTACCTATTTGAGTACTCTTTCCACTCAAAAAAAAAAAAAAAAAAAAAAAAAAAGACTTTGGGTATTGGTTGGCCTAGGCCGAAGGTATAAATTGTATCTTTACGTTTCCCCTTACTTTTACATTGGATTTTTCATTTTTAAGTTAAATTGAAATTTTTTCCTTATAAAATTAAATCTTATAACTTTTTAGTATAATTAAATTTTATAAATTTAATTATTAGTTTTAATAGTTAATTAATAAATAAAATTGATAATTTTTTTTAAAATTATTTATATAATCTAATTATAAAGTTTTAAAACATAGAACTACAAAATAATATTTTAAATTTTTTTTTAAATTTTAAAAATTTTATAATCAAGTGATGTACATTTTATGAAATAACTAATTTTATTCTCTAATATAAATAGTAAATTGATAACTGACCTAAAATTTAATTTTAATGATTGAATAAAAAAAGTTATTTATTAATTATTATATATATTTTTAAAAATTTAAACAGACATATAAAATTTTAATTTTTTTATTTAACCATTTAAACTAATTTTTAGTCAATTATTAATTTATTATTTATATTAATGAATGAAATTGGTCTTTTTTTTAAAATATATATTATTTAATTGTAAATTTTTTAAAATTTAAGAATTTTTTTTAAAAAAATTATTATGTAGGTTTAAAAACTTTAAAAATTATATAATTAGATTATATATTTTTTAAAAAATTTTATCAATTTTATTTGTTGATCAACTATTAAAATTATTATTATTTTTTTAATTTTTACTATTTAATTGTACTAAAAAAGATAAAACTTAATTATACTCACCAAAATCTAATTCAATCTAATTTAAAAAAAATCAATTTATCTCAAAGAAATGAAAATTTTAATATTAAATCAGGATAAAACGTAAAAGATACAATTTGTAACTTCGCAGACTGGTTTAATACATATCCACCATAAAAAAAAAAGAATAAAAAAAAAACAAGAATATGTAGTAGATCCTCTCTGCATTCTTTTTTATAAACTGGTTCTTTAAGTAACAAGTATTTTTTATTAATGGTTGTAAATAAACTCTATAAATCTAATGGCCAAAATGTTTGGTGATAATGATGTCATGATATCAGAGCAAGCACCTAACTTAAATTCCATTGAAGATCAAAAAAAAAAAAATTCCATTGACTACCAAGTCAAAGTGAAAAATTGACGGATTCAAAATGATAGCAATATTTTTTTTTTCATCGTTAATGAATTCAAAATAATTCAAAATACATGCATATAATAATTGAAAGCAAGAATTGTGGATGTGTATGCTCCAATGTCACTAATTAAAACCCATTTTCCACTTTAAGAGCATGCCACGTACATGGTTTGTAAAAATATGTGGATGGATCATGGATTTCATAACTCTCTTCTTGTTTTTTTCTTCATTTCAAAGTGAACGGTGCCGAAAAGTTATTTGAAAATAGACGTTAAGGGTAAAATTCAACCCTCAATTATACCTTAAAATTAATATTGAATTTTAAATTTTTTTTATTTTAATAATTTTTTTATAAAATTAATCATATTAAATTTTATTTAAAAAAATACGTGCAATTAAATTCTGTAAGTTAAAGAAATTTTTAATTTTATTGGTTAATTAATAAAAAAATTAATAATTTTTAAAAAATATATATATATCACCTAATAAAGTTTTAAAAATTTTAAACATATATAATATTTTTAGAAAAAATTTAAATTTTTTTAATTTTTTAAAAGAATTTTTCAAAAATTTTAAAAACTTAAAAATCAAGTGATATACATATGAAAAATTCATCAATTTTATTCAAAAATAAATAATTAAAATTGATGAAATTTTTTAAAATTTATATCATTTAACTGTAAAATTTTAAGATTTATACAAATTTAAGGATATTTTAAATAAATTTTAAGAAATATTAATTTTTTTAAAAAATAAAAAGAATATATAGACTTAAAATTTTTTGAAATTTTATAATTAGGTGATATATTTTTTTTAAAAAAATTTATCACTTTATTTATTAATTTAAATAATTTTTTTAATTAATTATTAAAATTAAAATTTTATTTGATTTATAGTATTTAATTGTAAAATTTTTTAAAAGTAAGATCCAATATTATCTAATTTTAAAATAAAAAGTTTCTATTAGAAAAAAATTTAAAATCTAATATTAATTTTGAAACATATTTAAGGTCCAATTTGTCTCTTGAACATTTGAAAATAACCTTTTCAACAATCTCGTTTGGGAACCTTCAATAATTACTAGGTTAAGTTAGTTGAAATAATGACTGCTCCATTTCTTTTTTGTTAATTAAAACTAAATTTTCTAAAAATTATTTTAAAGGTAAGGATCAAAATACATTTTAAAAGTTATTTAGAAAAAAAATTACTATAAAAAAAGAATCAAATGGAAAAAAAAAAATATGATTTGATCGCTAAATTCATTATTATACTTTATGGTTCTGCTTCAGCTCATGATTCCTTAAAATGAATTGGATAACGCAATTCACAACATGAAGAGTTTTGTAGTAATAAGTAAAAATAATTTTTTTCTGCCTTTATTTTTATTGGGGATCAAAGAATTTTAGAAAGTAAAAAAAAAAAAAAAATCATTGTATGACTGCTATATATTACAGCCCCCGACATGTATCAAATTCTCAATGAATTATTACGTGTAATAGTTAAACTAATTAATTATAAGAAACGGTCACCTTAAATTATTATTATTGTATACTAGTTAAACTAACTAACAAAATTTAAATATATATTTTTAAAAATTAATATAAACTATTTAAATATTTAAATTAGTTAATAGAAATATTTAAAAATCATATTGTTTTAATAAATTTATATGTTAAAATGGTAAATTATTAATTATTTACATTTTTATGCCACCATCTTATAGTCTATTAAATTATAAAATAATGTAGATTAAATTGAAAATTGTTTTGGTTATATGCAGTCAATTAGATCAACGAGTTAATTAACAATTTGCATTTTGTTTGCTATATTTACATAAAATTTTACATTCGTGTGTAAATTATATTATAACTTTGCAAGCAAGGACACACATAATGACAAATCTTTTATTCCTAACTTCATACCCGTGTGTAACACATGAATTTTTTTTTTTTTGACAACTGTAACACATGAAATTAACCTTCAATAAACAATAAAATAAAATTATGAAAAATGTGATTATGTGCATTGAAAAGAAAAAAAAAACACTATATTCATTAGAAAAAAAGTGCTATATTAAAAATCGATTAATTCAAACAGATATAGAAGTGGCCAAGGGTTGATTCAGATCCTAAACTAACTTGATTAAAATCAGAATCAGAGCAAATATCAGATTTGAATTTGAAATTGGTCTGAAATTGGAGAAGTCGATTGGTCCAGGATGATATCGAAATTAGTAGTTCCAGTTTTGAATTGCCATTTTCAATATATATTATATACACACTCATTTAATTTGTCAATTCAAACTGTTTAATTTTTTTTAAAAAGCTAACATGTAAATGGTAATTTTATTTTTTAATTTATTAACTAATTTAATATATTTTAAATTTTATTTTAATTCAATCTCTTTAAATTTTTTAATTTCAAATCATAGTCAATTATAATTTTTAATTCAAACCTTATAACTTTTTAAAAGTAAGTTATTTTAATTTTTTAAAAAATATTTTTAAATTTAGTTTTTTTAAATGAACCGAAACCGTAAACTAAAACCGCCAATTTTGAATCAAAATCAGTCGATTTTTGAACTGTGTTCACCCTATATAGATACTTAAATGAAAAATATTCAAAGAAAATATAAATAAACACTATTGAAATTTTCATAAAAAAAACAAACAAAACAAACGATTTCCTCTCATTACATGAGTAGTTATCTGGTGAAGACTCAAGTGCCTGAATAGTATAGAAGACAGATGCGTAGTAGCGTCAAAGGCTGACTTTGGATATAGATATAGACATATATTATAAGAACGCGTTAAAACCATTTGCAGAGCCCACTTCCTTTGGCCCTTTTTTTCTTTTTTTGTATAACGATAAAATTTCAGCTTTGTTACACACACATCAGCCGATTTTGATGACGATTTGATTTTCAGATTTTCACACTAAATCCATACTATATGGTCACTTTCTGACTCTGACTCAGGTAGAGTATTCTGAGCATGAATTAATCAATTTATGATATATTATATAGATAGACTGCACGCTAATTATACACTGAATTAATCAGTTACATTATATTATATGATTACATAGTTAAGCTTAGCTTCTCTTCGCATACATCTCTATAAAGTTTCATTATTTATTAGGGTTGGAGTCTAGGAGTACGCAGTTATTTTAAAACTCTTAAGATAGACTTTTGTCGTCTTTCGAGATCTTTCTCAAGTCCAAACGGGATACCGAATATTAGGTGGTATTCTGTTAAAAGTATATA
>CATIWM010531329.1:0-11453 GCA_949671775.1 Mallotus repandus | reverse complement strand
TACTTATACTTTGAAGACCATTGATGATCCTCGCACTCTGAACAAGACACTGTATATAAGGCCCTCCAAAAATATATTGTCCCAAAGACAAGTAGTTGAGATATGGGAAAGGCTTATTGGGAAAGAATTGCACAAGTCCACAATTCCTAAGGATGAGTTTCTTCGTTCCATCAAAGAGCAAGACTTTGCAGGGCAAGTTGGATTAACACATTACTATCACGTTTGTTACGAGGGATGCCTTACAAATTTTGAGATAGGTGAAGGAGGAGAGGAAGCTACAATGCTGTATCCAGAAGTCAACTACACCACTGTGGATCAGTACTTGACTCGCTATTTATAACTTATCAATACATATATGTGTGTAATTCGTGTTTCGTTACTAAGAAATATAATGCACAATTCCTTTATGTGGTTTGTGCTTAATAATAACATATGATGTGCTTATGCTTATAATTCTTTGGAAAAACGCATCTTAACACTGTTCTCTTTAAGTTTTTTATATTGTATTCTTGTACATTTATTTTGGCAAATTGCAGTCGTATGCTTTTATTTTATGGTACGTTTAGCCTTTTTTAATTAAGAGACGGTTGACATGTGCAATATAGCACTACGAACTGAAAATGTGAAAGAATTTTTTACTCTAGCTATGACTCCACACGTGCAACTCTTTTTCGGAAGAAACAAAAAAAATTGGAGAAAAGATGGGGATAGAAATGACATTTTTTATAAAACAATCTACGTCCCCTTAAAAAGTCATCCAAATCCCTAATTTCTCTTTTCCTCCCATCATTTCTAATCCCTAATCTCTAATCTCTATCATGTAAACCCTAATTTCTAATCTCATATCTATAAGCTCTAATTTTTAAATCCTAAACTCTAATCCCTAATCTCTTAAGCATAAGTAACAAAATTTAAAGTCTTTATGTTCTTCTTGCTTTTTATATCATTCTTTAAAACTACTAAATGAAATCTTGAGATTTGAAGAGGTCAGTGTATATATATAGGATAAAGATTTCCGTCGTGAGCAGCGACGCTACAGTGTGTCGCTACCGCAATGCAATTACCATATTACCCCTAAGTTCAAATTTTTTTTTCTTGAGATTATTAAAATTTTTTTACAAATTATAGGTGTTAAATTCTTGTACGATGGGTTCACCCATGTGCAATTAGGTTTTAGATTTTTAAAAAAAAATTTACAGACTACGAGTGTTTAAATCCTTGCACAACGGATTCATCCGTGTGCAATTTAGGTTTTAGATTTCAAAAAAAAAATACAGACTACAGTTGTTTAAATCATTGCACGACGGGTTTACCTATGTGTAATTTAGGTTTTAGATTAAAAAAATAAATAAATAAGTGAATTTTAAAAAAATTTATTAAAAAAGGCAAAGTTGAAATTTTGACCCCCTCGCAACGGAATGTACATGTCGTGACTCGCAACATGTATCGCCGTCCATATATATATATATTACACTGACATTTTTCTTTGGCCAAATGCACAATTTCACCCTTTAACTTTAACAAATTATTCGATGTCACCTATGTACTTCTATTTTGTGCAATAGCACATCTGAACTTTTATTTTTAACCTATTTCACCCATATTGCTACAAGGTCAAATGCATGTTAGGGAATTGCACTGTGCTGTAACAAATAGTACACATGGATTGCACATGTGGACATAAGTAAAATGGGTAAAGTAAAAAAAATTACTTAACCCAAATGTGATATAACAAAATTGAAAAATCCAATCAAAATTACTCATAACCCTAAAACCCAATTTGCGTTACTCATAATCAAAATGACTTGATTATTTTCTACATTAACTTTAACCAATTTGAAGCTGAAATAGAAATGGTGAAGAGAAGACACTGAGCTCAAAGAAGCTAAGAGCTGCTTAGGAAAACTAGAATCGAAAGCTCGTTGCATGTTGTTGTTCTTGCGAAGCTACAGAATAATAGAGCTTTGATTTGAGCAGCGAAGCTACAGAATAGTAGAGCTCCACCAGTTTTTGTTCTTCAAGGTAAGTTAAATGAGCTTAATTTTTCAATTATTTGTTGAAGCAAGACAATGCTTATATGAACATGCATTGTGTTATAGTGTATAGCAGTGGTTTTTTTGAGATTTGGTAGAAAGTTTTTAGTGCAGTTGGCTTCTTTGTTTATTATATAAAGCATCGATAGTTTATATTGTACATGGAAAAGTGGGTTTTGAAATAATTTCTTTACCTCTGTACTTTTACATAATGGAAGAAAAAGTGTTGAGGCTAAAGTGGCACCATGGGGGTAAAATGGTTTGGCAATTGAGGGCTAACTATGTTGGGGGTAAGATTAAGTTGGAATACTTGGATAGTGACAGACTTAGTATACCCGAGCTGATGTGGTATACTAGAAATATTGGTTACACTAGTGTAGAAGGGGTGTATTATAAGGGAAAAAAGGGTGGAAAGTTCATTTACATTGACAGTGACTCTATCCTACTAGAAATAGCCAATAGTTGTAAACATGGGGAGACTATTCAGCTTTTCATTAACCATATGGTAGATGTGCCTGTAATTGTTAGTAATAATATTATACCTACCTCAGTTAATACATCTGGATAGCACAAATTTGATGGAAGTGAGGGTGTGGAAGTAAGTGATATAGAAGAAGATGATGATATCGAAATATATGAGGATTCAGAGGAAGATAAAGGCTTTGTTTGTGGAAATTTAAGTGAAAGTAGCAGTGAAGCTGAGAGTGAAGATATAAGGCTCAATAAAGATGAGGTACATGATGAAGTCTGCAATGATAATGATGAAGAACGGAGAGCTGTTAGAGAGGTTGCAAGACAATTCAAAGTGAACATAGAAAGAAGGAGAGCACCTGAGTTTATTGATGTGGTTCCTCTAAGTGAAACTGGGGTTGACAGTGGCTATAAAAATTTGGGTAGACAAGGTTCAAAAGGCAGAGTAGGAGGAGATGAACCTTATTATGATAGTGACAATTATGGCAGTGATTTTGAAGAAGTGTCCGATAATAAAGAAGGAGATGAGACCCAAAGAAGACCAAGCCCACATGTCTACTATGATCCAGCCATTGATATGCCCATATGGCAGCTACGTATGATTTTTGTTAATGTGAAACAATTTAGAGATGTTATGTATAAATATGCTATATTGAAGGGTATTAAGTTGATTCTAAATCCAAATGAGCTAACTAAAGTGAGGGCAATATGCAAAGAAAAGTGTTGCAATTGGGTTCAATATGCAAGGGTTGATTCTAAGAGCCAAAACTTTATTATTAAAACTTATAACCATGTGCATACTTATTTTAGGTATAATATAACCTTTTATTGTAATACAAATTACATAGCAACAAAATATAGGCAAAGAAATTTATCTCAGCTTAGAATCAAGATTAGGCAGTTGGTTGATCTTGTTAAGGAGGATTTAAAGATTTATATTTTAATGAGTGTGTGTAGAAGGGCTAAGATAAAGGTGCTTTCTAAGTCAAGGGGTGACCCTATAGCTGAATATGCTAGTCTATATGATTATGTAGCTGAAATTAATAGGTCTAATCCGAGCACAACATGCTTTGTTGAGTGTGAAAGGGGTAGTGAGCAAGGAAAATAAAAATTCAAAAGATTATATGTCTATTTTCATGCTCTTAAAAAATGATTCAAAGCAGGGTGCATAAACATTCTCGTCCTCGGAGTCTCGATGTCTTCGTGATGTGTTAGTGAATTTTTTGAGTTTACCATTTTGTATTAGTTGTTCTATGGCTTTTCTTAATTCCCGTCAGTCATCGGTGTCATGGCCATATTCTCGGTGATATTGGCAGTAAAATCTTCTATCTTGCATCGCTCTTTTATTAGGGCTTAATCTTCTTGGTACAGGTATTCCAACCCCATTTTCTCTGATCCATATGAGGATCTGTGATTTTGGAGCATTCAGAGGAGTGTAATTTTTAATTTCTTTCTTGAATCCAACTGTTGGGTTCCCTGCCGAATTTCTAAAGTAAGGGCATTGGTTTCTAGATCTCCTTAGCTCAAACCTTTCATCCTTCTTAAAAGGTATTCTGTCATCATCCTGCCTCCGTCTTCTATCTTCGTCTAGTTTTATTAGTTTCATTGCCATGGACATGACCTCAGAGAAGGTGGTGGGCTCTTTGGTCATGATCTTATCTTTCAGCTTTCCTTACCGTGTTCCATTTTTCATCGTTTTTATAGCCACTTCATCACTTAAGTTCTCGATCTGCATGGCAACCTTATTAAATCCGTCTAAGTAACTTCTCAGTGATTCCATGACTTCTTGCTTGCACATCCGGAGATCATTTATATTCTTTACAGGTGGGATATTGGTGATGAATCGAGTTCTAAACTTCTCCACCAACTCTTTAAAAGATAAAATGGAATTTTTAGGAAGTGGGTGAAACCACCTCTGAGCAGTTTTAGTCAGTGTACTTGGGAAGACTCGGCACAGTATTCCATCATTCATATTCCGGAGCATCATCTTAGTCTAGAATGAAGAGATATGGATGATCGGGTCCCCGGTGCCATCGAATTAATCCAACTGAGGTAGTTTGAATTTGGACAAAATTTCTATTTTGACTATCTTGCTTAAGAAGGGTGTTGTTCCCTCTAGGACACATTGATCTTCCTTTCTTAGCCCCGTTCGAGCTTTATGGATTGCTTACTCGACCTTCTGAGCTATCTGGGAATCATCTAAGGAAAGATGATTTGTACTTGACTCCCCTTCTGAGTCTTTCTGAACTTCTTTGTCCCTTCTGGGAGCACTTTGAGACGCTATAGGTGGTATGATCACATTATTCTCTGGATTAACAACTCCAAGATTATTCTCTTGAATTAAGGCTTTTAGTTGTCGTTGCATGAGGGTCATCTGGGCCTGGATGTTTTGGATCATTTCCTCTTTATTTGTGGGAGGAAGATTGAGTGTTTGGGCTACCGTGTTGAGGTCTGGTGTGTTTGTAATAGAGGTTCCTGAAAGACTTGGGAAAGGTACAGAAGGAATGGGTCGGCTAGTATGATGCAGGGGGGCGTAATAAGGAAAACTCGTGCCTGGGGTTGCCCATCCTTGGGTACTTCTTTGGAGAAAGGGATTTGAGATGATGGTCCTACATGATGAATAAGGGCTAAAGGATCAATGGGCAAGATGGGAGTCGATAGGTTAATGGGAGGAATAGGGGCTGATGGAGTGATGGGAGTGTCTAGGGTTGTCCCTGGTGGATTGATTTGAGTGTTGGTAGCTAGCAGTAGACTAGATGCCATGTTTGGAGTTACTTAGCTCAGCAGATTCATGATGGTTTTAACTCAAGAGATTCCCATAGGGCACCACTTGATAACTTGATTCCAGAACCTTCGAGTCTTGCAATCAAGCAATTAACAAAGAGGCAAAGTGAGATGTGGGGTTTCCCCCACAAACCCTCCAATGCTTAAGTCAGATGGGGTAAAGACAAAATTTAGAGAGATAATGAGAGAATAAGAGTTAAGTGAATAGAATGAATAATATGAAGAGATGTGAGGAGTATTTATAGGGAATTGAGATGCTCAAACCTAAGAGGAATAAAATTCCTCTTCCTTATAGGATTTTTCCTTACTTGAGGCAATTGCTCATGATGCAGAAGTCTTCCTGATGAAGGATTCTTCCAGATGAGGGACATCTTTTCCTATTTTGACTTGGTCTTCCTTATTCTGCAAGTTACTTTAAATTAGGAATATAAGTTATTAATTTAATACGAATATACCTGAGGGGTATCAATTAGGTTGGATAGTTATTTCTTGAAGGGTTCTTAAGGGAAATTGCTCTATGCTATTTCTAAAGACGGTAATAATCAAATGTTTCCTCTTGCATGGGTGATTATCAAAATTGAGAATAAATGCAGTTAGAAGTGGTTCATTGAACATATAAGAGATGATTTGGCCTTCGGTGATGGAAAAGGACTTGTTATGGTGACAAACATGCAAAAGGTACATTCAATAATTACTTCATTTATTTTTTTTATTTATAGAATTCAAATGACATCCTAAAATGATTATTTGTTGTTGTTGAATCTGTTTTAAGGGGTTGATGGGGGCTGTGCATGAATTTCTTCCTGAAACTGAGCATAAAATGTGTGCTCAACATATTCTATCGGTTTAGAGCAAAAAATTGAGAGGGGAAAAAAGAAGAAAAAAATTCTGGGAGTGTGCATACTCAACCTTCGAGGTAGAATTTAAAGATCATCTCAAGGAGATGTCAAAGCTTGGCATAGGAATTATTGAGGAGCTCTCGTGTTATCCACATCAGAATTGGTGTAGAGCTTTCATTGGGATGGAGACCAAGTGCGAGCAGTGGAGAATAACATGTCTTAGACCTTCAATTCATGGATTTTGGAAGCTAGATTTATGACAATAGGAGAAATATTGGAGGAGATATAGAAGAAAGTAATGGAGTGAATAAAAGTTATAAGAGAATTTTCATCTAAGTGGGTCACTGATATTTCTCCAACAACACAAGAGAAGTTGGATCGAAACAAGATAAGGGCAGGCAACTGTAATGTCATATTTAATGGCCAAGATGGATTTGAGATAACGGAAGGCAAGTGTGGCCACACAGTTGATTTATCAAGAAACACATATTCCTGCAGGTATTAGGAGCTCAAAAGAATACCATGTGCACATGTAATTTGTGCAATATTTTATCGTAAAATGAATTTAGACCTTTATGTGTCAAAGTTCTATCATAAAGATACATTCAACAAAACTTATGCCACAGTTATGTAGCCTGTAAGAGGGATTTTATTATGGCCAGAGTCAAACTTTCCAAACATTAAACCTCCTAAAATTGTAAAGAAACCTAGCAGGCCAAAGCTCAAAAGAAGAAGAGATAAGAGTGAACAAAAAAAAAGCAAAGAGTGGAAAATTGTCAAGAAGTGGATTGCGAATGACTTGTTTTTTGTGCCATTCAAAAGGGCATAATAAGCAAGGATGTCCTTCAAGAGGTCAACCAAGAAATAAGGTTTGTTGGTGTTGTATAAATCATACATGTATAGCATTGGTACTTTTATTTTAATTTGTTATTTTGTTAAGCTGATAGTCTCAATGTTTATCATAATTGCCCTAAAAATGTGGATAGGAATCATGATGTGAATGTTGAATATGCTGCAGCCAACTTCAATGCTTTAAGCCAGGTAAGAAGGGGTCATTATTTGTTTTATGCATTCATTCAAATGAGCATTTGTGTAATAAATTGACTGCCTGTTGTAGGCACCTCAGAGCATAGCAGATAGCACACCAATTTCAAGTCAACCAAGGTGCATCTTCTTCAACACCTACTGTTGTACCAATAGGTACTCTTAGGCAGGTACAATAAGATGAAAAGTGGATCTTAGTTTTTTTTTTTGGAATCATGTGATATTGTGTGCTGTTGTGTGTTTAATTAGACAAAATTATGTACTTCGGACAGTAAAATGCAAGTGACAGAACACATAGGGAAACTGCAGGAGGCAAAGGTGTGGGGAGGGGTAGACATGGAAGAGGTAGAGGTACAAAAAGGGCTAGGGGTGTTGGTGTGGGTGTTGACAACATGTCAAATGCATCTTCAATTGAACAAACATATGTGATGAGATATGCTGCTCCAACAATTTCTTTTAAAACAAGAAGAGCAGGAAGTGGACATGGAGTTTATGTCATGGAAAATGGCATGTCAGTTGAGAATGTAAGCTGTTTACTTCATAATCTATTGTGTTTTGGAAATAAGCTCAATTATGTTTAATCTAAAATGGTTTTTAATATGCAGTTTAGAAGACCTACTACTAAAGTGATACACATTCGAACTGAGTTAACCAGATCACTAAACATTACTAGGGACTTGAGCTTCAAGCCATTTGGTCTCAGATGGAATGGAACATCAACCATAACTTCAAGGAAATTGCAACAACAAAGGGATGCTATGAGGCTGGGCAACAGTGGAGGTAATTTCCTGTGTCATATTTCTTAAAGCAATACATGAAGTAATCTGTATTTGATATAATTATGTATTTTGCTAACTAAAACTTGAAGGCAGTAGCATTTTTAGTTTTATGCCTTTTGTATTTGGCAACGAGTGAAAAACTTATTTGTGCTTTTAGTGAATGGCACTGCATAAACACATTTCATGTATTTATGATTTTGTATTATGGTAACAAATTTTGAAGTCAGTATTATGTTATGGAATCTAAATTATATGTTTAGGCAATTGTTTTTGATAATTTTCGAAAGCACATGTAGTTAACATCAACTAATTGTTTTCATTAATAACTTAAAGCTTACAATAATCTTACACTTAACAGCCATAAACTTACAATTCTGCTACCTTTTCATTACAGCCAAAGCATTATAATAGACCTAAAATGCAGCATACTACATCGTGTTAGGATGAAAAATATCATAGTTCTCTAGTATAGTTATGCTTTATTTTTCTTTAGTTATTCTTTATGTTTGTTTGGTTATTGCATTACTATCTTCATTTTTTGTTGTTCTTACTTTAATTTTATGTTTTGTAGGTTCTCTTAGGCTTAATCAATACATAGAAGTGCATTTGAATGCTTTAGAATGAAGAATGATGGGAGAAAATCCAATGCAAGGATGTAATGAAGCATGCCGACTTGGCACAGTGGTGTCGAGTCATTACAGAGAAGAACTATGCCGAGTCATTATAGCAAGGAGTCATGCCGAGTCATTACAGCAAGGAGTCATGCCGAGTAGTGCTTACTTGGCACAGTGGTGCCGAGTTGTGACAGAAGAAAATGGTGCTGACTCAGACCCTTTTATTGCACCCTTTCACATTCACATCCATTTGAAAAGAGCACGAGTTAGGATGATGAGAAGCCTATAAATACATGAACTTGACTTTGTTTTATATATGAAAAATACTTAGTTTTTTTTTAGAGAATTCATTAGTATCAATTTTAGTTTTATTGTTTCAAAAGAAATTGAAGTATTATGAAGAAGACATAGCCAAAAGTTCAAGGAAGACATTAAGAAGATCATTCAAAATCAAGTAACTTCCTGGAGAGCATTGAAGAGTTCATCAACATAATTATTTTTTTCCTTTCTTTAATTAGTTGCTTAATGTTTAAATTACTTCCTTATTGTTGTTTTACTTTGAATACTATGTATTTTGGCTAAGTAATGTTCATTAGAATTGCAAGGATGAGTTAATCTATGAACTACATTTTTATCTTTTTTAATGCAAGAATGATTTAATTTCAATTGAGTTTTGGAATGTGTTATATATGCTTGATCACCATATATAACTTGCTAATTAAATGTTTACAATGAGAGTTGGGGCATTTTGGTGGAAATGTAATTGAATTTACTTAAAGGTTAGGAAAGTACTTGGAGACAAAAAATCCACTTTAAGGGGTTTAAGAATTGGCATGGAACTTAATGGTTTTGTTTATCTCTGCAATGTCATGAGAGTGCTTGCAGACTCTAAATGAAAACACCCTTAATTGACAATGAGAGTTGCTTTTACGGATTGTTGGCTAAATTATCCAATCATTTCATGTATTTATGTGTTTATTAACAAATATAGTTCTTGATTAATTCTGAATTTTAGTTTTAATATACATTGCTTAAATTTGTTATTAGTACATTTAGATTAATTAGAGTAAATTGTAATTCTTAGAATTTTAGGATAGTTAGAACATTTCAATTTCTTCTTTTATATTATTTGTCCATCCATCTAAGTATCTACTCGGTTAATATTAAATTTCTCCAAGATTCCCTAGTGTTCAACACCCTACTTGCTCTATACTTAGTCTTAGAGACTAGGGTATTAATTTGACCTACACCACATTGCCTAACCCATCACCCTATTACAACACTGAACAACTAAGCAATTACCATTTTATAATCTACTTGCTATGAAGACAATAAACACAACCACTAATCCCATAAACACAAACCGATTGTCTCTTTTTCTTGCTCTTTCTCTATCTCTATAAGCTTCAACCCCCTTAACTCGTTTCAATAAACCCAAAATCACATTTCTTACTTGGTCACCCATTGGAGGATCAAACCGCATAAAGTAATTGCAAGCCCCTACATTCTGAATTAAAGCCAACAAAAACCTAAAATTAGAATGTAAAGAGGTAACAAAATAAACATACATAAAAACACCAAAAAAATTGTGAACAAATAGCATGTACTTCAATGGCCATTTACCCCATAGTGTCTACACCCAAAAAACCTGCATCCTTGGTGTTAGCATTCGTCCAAGAAATCTTCAACGGTGCAACTTCGCCACAATGACAGATTGGTAGATCGTATTCCGGGACCTTCATGCCTTCTATGCCTCAGATCGAAGACAAATGAAGGATAGAAAGAAGAGAAACATTTTTTTTCTTTTTAATCGATAAATTTTGTAGTTAATTAGTGAGTTTCTTCTTCACAAGAGCAACATTAGAAGTTTTGGAGAATGGGTGTTTCCATTTTAATGGAAGAACAATTTTTGAAGCAAAGACGAAGATGATGAATGGAATGCCACGTTGTTCTTTTTCCTATTTCACGCTCCTCATTGAGTTTGCACACATGCTCTAATCTAACGTGGCATCCAATGATTGATTACTACAAGTAATTTGCAACAATAGGGGTGAAATAGGTTAAAAATAAAAGTTCGAATGTGCTATTGCACAAAATAGAAGTACAGAGGTGATATCGAATAATTTGGTAAAATTCAGGGTGAAATTGTGCATTTGGCCTTTTTCTTTTTATATTAAACAAAAATTAACCCTCCAGGTTGTAGCTCAAAATGTTTTAAAAAATGGTAAACCACTTTCTTACTAACCAATTCTAGGTCAACTCATTTTTGAAGGCTTTTTTTTATTACTGTTTCTCTGATGTGGGTCCAATAGCTCTAATTTTGCATGACTTTGTAGTATGGGTGTAAACGAACAGAGCCGCTTATGAGCAGCTCGGAGTTCGGCTCGTTAAAATCTCATTCGAGCTCGTTTGTAAAGCTAAACAAACAAAGTCCAAACAAGATTTTAAGGCTCGAAAGATAAACGAACAGAGTTCAAACACCCTAAAGCTCAGCTCGTTAAGGCTCGCGAATAGGCTCGTTAATATGTTCATAAACAAGCTCGCGAACAGGCTTGTTTAGGATGTTCGTGAACAAGCTCGCAAACATGCTCGTTTAAGATGTTCATGAGCAGGCTCGTGAACAAGCTCGCGAACAAGCTCATTTAAGATGTTCGTGAACAAGCTCGCGAACATACTTGTTTATATAATTTTAGTATCATTTAATTGTAATGTATATTAATAATAATTTTTAGTAAATATAATTAAAAATTGGTTATTGCAAAAAAAATTACGTATTTGTAACATAAATTAGCATTAATATCAAAGATTAGTATTAAACAAAATATATAATTTTGATGTATATTAGTATAAATGTTAAGTAAATATAATTAAAAATTGGTAATTGTAATA
>CATIWM010531235.1:0-17775 GCA_949671775.1 Mallotus repandus | reverse complement strand
GAAAAAAATAAAAAAAAAAATAAAAAAATAAAGAGAATATAAAAATGAACAAAAACGAAAAAATAAAAAAAAACTCATATAATTAATAAAAAAAATATTTTAATGAGAATTGAATTTTTCATTCCTTTATTCTACTGGTTTTAAGAAACAAATGCTTGTGTCCTAAATTAAAAGGAAAGGAAATTCATTATAATTTTTTTTTTTTTTTTGTCAACTCCAAATGATCCTGTCATAAAAAACGACAGCGTATCCATAGTCTGGACGCCCAAGTCGCGCAAACCCAAATTTTTACGACCGGCGATGTGAAACAACTCGCTCTTCTTCTTCGCCGACGTTAAGCAAAAAGAAGAGCAAAGGAGCAGAGTATTTATAAACTAGAATCTCAAAGATATCAACCCTATTCCCTTGCATTAAGCTATGGTACGCCTTCCTTTTAGGTTCCTTTATTTTTCTATTTTGCAGTAAAGTTGGTTATTTTTTAGTTTTAACATGTATCAAATTAGCTCCTTTTCGAATCATTCTTTGATGATTTCTTTATGTATAATAGCTAAAAAAAAGGGCATGATTTTAATTGATGTTATAGGCTGTATCTGGAATAAATAGAATTCAATTGAATTCTTGCAAAATCTTATTAATTTTAGCATGATTTCATATCTTTCACTATGCTGTTTTTTTTTTCCTTCAATTAGTTGAATGATCTGAACTGGCCGAAGATAATTGAATTCTTGAATGTTTGGCCTTTCCAAGCAGGGGGATATAAGGCTTTTCAATTTTGAAGAGTTTTAGCTGATCCTAATAGAGTTGTGTTGTGTTTCAACAGGCAGCAAAGATTCTAGCCAACTTAATTGTGATGGGTTCTGGTATTTTAGCTCGTGCTTTTGTTCAAGCCTATCGTCAAGCACTTGCAAGTAATATTCAAATTATCTGGAACTTGTTGAATTTTTTTTTTATAGTATGTCCTTTCCTTATTATTATTTTGAAGGAAGCCTAGTTATAGGGCTTATAGCTATCTCTTTGAGGATGAGTTCCATTTTGCACAAAGTATTGTATAAATCTATTAACAATATTTTGTGAATTTTTACTACCAATATTTTGTTTTCATGCATATGTAATGTCTATGGTATTCTGCATTTGCATTATTAAGTGTACGAAAAAAAAAATTTCTGGTCCTTTCAGAGAGTTTCTTATTTTCTGATATCTGAAATTGAAAGAGAGTTCTGGAATGCAAATATTTAGTGTTCTTTCTATTCCATTCTCCTTACAGATTTGAATCTTGAGAGTTGCAATTTTGTTTGAGTTGTGATATCATTAGTATTATTTTTGGTTGATATGTCAATCTCAAACACCAAGAAGGCACTTAATTTGCATAAATGATTGCCTAACTGTCTGTTAAAACACCTATGGATACTTTTTTAACCTTTATAGCGTTAGCTACCTTTTCTTTATCCACTGCTTCATAGATGGTGTATTCAACCCTAGGTTGGTAATTCAGTTCTCATTTTCTAACTTGCAATTTTTTGTGGCTTGTCTTGTTTGTACACCTATTCATTTAATGTTGTTAATTATTTTCTTGGGAAAGCAAAGTCTGAAATCGGGCATGCGCTTAGTTGTAGTTGCTCTAGAAACTCGAATGTTATATTAGTTTGTTTTTGCCATGAGCCTCCCCCCGCCGCTCCCCCCCCAACAATTTACGATAATCTTTTTTCTGAAGAAAATATGTTTTGGTTTAAATGTCAAATCTGTGCATTCCGGTTTTGATGGGACTTTTTTTTTTAATTAACTATGGCTTTAGTTTATGAACTTCAACCTTAGAATATGTGTTGAGATGTTTACCATGTGGTTAAATAGAATTTGCCTTGCAGATTTGAATCTTGAGAGTTGCGATTTTGTTTGAGTTGTGATATCTTTAGTATTATTTTTCGTTGATATGTCAATCTCAAACACCAAGAAGCACTCAATTTGCCTAAATGATTGCCTGTCTGTCTGTTAAAATACTGATGGATACTTTTTTAACCTCTATAGCATTAGCTACCTTGTCTTAATCCACTGCTTCATGAATGGTGTGTTCAACCTTAGGTTGGTACTTCAGTTCTCATTTTCTAACTTGCAATTTTTGTGGCTTGTCTTGTTTGTACACCTATTCATTTACTGCTGTTAATTATTCTCTTAGGAAAGCAAAGTCTGACATTGGATATGTGCTAAGTGGTAGTTGCTCTAGAAACTCAAATGTTGTATTAGTTTGTTTTTGCCTTGAACTTTTTTGTTTTCCCAGTTTACAACAATTTTTTTTCTGAAGAAAATATGTTTTGGTTTAAATGTCAAATCTGTACATTCCAGTTTTGATGGGACTTTTTTTTAAATTAACTATATGGCTTTAGTTCACGAACTTCAACCTTAGAATATGTGTTGAGATGTTTATCATGTTGTTAAATAGAATTTTCCATGCTCTAGCTATTAGCTACTATGTCGAGAGAGTTCAAGGTTTAGAGAAACACTTATTTGAGCTGTGTCCTGATGCCTGATGCTTTATGAGGCTGACTGGCAAAATTTTGGAGGACCATCAATGTTGGAACAGTTTGAATGGATATGGATTGTTACATTAAATTAAGGGCTTTTCTAGGTCCAGCTCCCCAGACCCTAGGCCTTTTTGAGAGGGATACATTAGTTAGCACCTGATAGGCACTCCTAAGAAGAAGCTACCCTTTTCGCACACTTGTATCACTTTGTAACAGTGTTTTAGTATTGAAAATTTTCCTGTTACCCTTACCAAGTGCATAATGGCTTAAGAATTTCTTTTCATCCAACAAGGAGAAAGTTTCTTCTGTGAATAGATTTGAGTTCCAAAAGTTGAGACTTCAGAAGAATTCCTCTCAAGGTTTTCATTAATTTATCTTTTTGTTAGTTCTTTTATTTTTTGTTAAAAAAAAATCTCTGATCTAATTAGCATCTTAGTTCCTATAATGAATAACTTCCTCTAGCTCTAGCGTAATACCAAAATTTCCTTGGAGCCTATTTTTTGACCACTTTTTTCTCTTCATTTATGTGTGTATTCTGATTTATCCCAATTAAAATACCGAGCATGTTTGTGTATGTGTTATCAGTTTTTCTTATTGGAAATAGTATATACCTAAAATAAGCAAAAGGTGATATAAATGCTTTTGATAATCTTTCTTTCAAAATACACTGGAACTATTGCAATAAATTAAGGTCATGAGAAAAGAATAACATAAAAGACAATGAAGATTACTTTTTTAATTGAACTTATGAACAGACTACTTATTGGAGGATAATTAACCTTGAAAAGCATTTTATTGTCAGCGTATAGCTCAACTATTTAGTGGTTTCATTGGTGTAGTTTCCTAGGAGGAATTTAATTTTCTTGATGGGTTATGCACTTTGCTACTGTAGACATGAAATCCTATAATGATTCCCTTTACCTTTGTGCGACGTTGAGGTTTTCATTTTGGTGCAAGGAGCACCCACTGTGTATTGGCAATTAATTTTGCATGTTATGGTTTGAAGTTTGAATTCATGGGGCTGAAGGCATGAGATAGAGTGACACTCAATTGATTGAGGAATCAGTCTGCAGATATCTGTAATTTTCCTGATTAGATGGGTATTTAATTGCAATGCAGACGCATCAAAATCTGGTGTCGCCCAAGAGACTATTCAAAACACAATCCACAGAGGGAGCAAGGTCATGACAGAGCAAGAGGCCCGGCAAATTCTTGGCATAACAGAGGAAACTTCTTGGCAGGAGATTTTGAATGTTAGTCTTTATTGGACTGATTTTTTTCTTTATACTTAATTTTGTATATGTTATTGAACATATTTCTTTTATTTTTCACAGAAATATGACACTTTATTTGAGGGTAATGCGAAGAATGGTAGCTTTTATATTCAGTCAAAGGTTCATAGAGCTAAGGAATGTTTAGAAGCTCTACATCAAAGCAAAGGCGAGGGCACCCCTAGTTGAGATTTTGTGATCTTCCTTTGCACATTCTGACACTGGTATCACTGTTTTATTTCTGACGAGGTGTCTAAAAGATTTAAATTTCCTATGGAAGTTCTCTTTGATATGTTTGAACCCAAATATTATTTGAAACTTGAGTCTGGTTGGGAAAAGTTAACCTAGTATCTGCAAAGTGGTCTTGAGTGATGAATGTCAGCAAAGTATCAGTATTTCCTTTGATGTTATTGGATACCGATAGATAAAGTTTTTGTAGCTGAATGCTATTAATTAATCATTTTTGTATACAATTATCATAATTGCTTTAGCCGTTACTAGAATTTGATATGCACTTTGGAGACCGATGAATGAAGATACTGAAATATTGTGACTTGAAAGCTTGATAAGAACATTTCCATGCCCTGAGTTGACTACTTTTCCAACTTTTCCATCATTTCCATGATTATGTTTGGGTTTTAATTCTATTTACGGCATTTTATTACGGGCAGATGTATTTTTTATAGTCAAAATTCATCTTTAAGCCCCTGATTTATAGTGATTTTTTCTATTGAGCCCTTATTGTTTTATTTTGTTGCATTGAGCTCCTATTGTTTTATTTATATACCTATTGAGCCCTAATTTGACAGATTCCCTTAACGGTGTCAAGGGATAAATATTTTAATTAAAAAAATGTCACGTCCACAGTAATTATTTACATGTGTCATATATAGAAAATAAAGTTGGGAAATAGTGAGGGATATTTTTGGTTTTTCACTCACTAAATTAGTAAAAACCGTTAAAACCAAAAGTGTTCCCTTGGATTTCATACTTTTCTTCCTCCATATATTTGACACCTCTCTGAGTTTTCTTTACCTCCGAGGTCAACCCAAAGCAGAAGCAACCCGACTCGGACCTTCCTCAGCTCTCATCACTTCGAATCCAACCTTCCTCTTCTTCGCGTCTTTCTATAACCACACCAACACCCAGCTCCTCCGCCTAACGCCGCATCGCAATTGTCGTTAATCTCAGCGAGGAAAGCGTTTACATCGTTGGTCTAGTGGATGATTCATTTTTTTTCTTGATCTGAAAGTAGCGGAAGTTTATATGGAGGCAGGTTAGGGGCGGTGGGCGGAGAGGGTGGTTGTGAGGTTGTCAAGTGATCGGAAAATGATGTCAGTGTCAAGTACAAGAACAGTTCTGCTTTGTTGAATTACAGAGGTGAAGTTATTGGTGAAGTCCTAATTCTAGCTGGAAAAATTAGCTCTAATGACACCAATAGATATGGTAAAACTTTTGTGATTTGGGTAATTTATTAGTTGGTTGCTATAGAAAAAATAGTGATAAGATGATGGGAATCATTACAAGTTTTCTGAGAATAATAAGAACTAGAATTAGGATTGTGAATACTGAATTTTTCATGATGGGTACTTGGAAATATGTAACCTTTCATGAGGAGATTAAAAAAAATTGCCAGTTTGTTTCTGAGTTTGAATTAGGTGAATTGTGGGTAGGAGTTAAGACTGTAAGCTACAATTGTGATTTTCAGGTTTGCATTTTGTTGGGTTATTAAGCTCTTGGTTGTGTGGCCATTTATTGATTATTTATTGTTTTGCTTGTAGATTTTATTTGTTTGCAAAATAGATGGAAAACAAAGTGGTTTGTGATGAATCTGAGTAAACTGAATTGTGTGCTTACTGTTTTTGTTGATTGATGAAAAGTTATGGGAAAGGGATAGAAGAGAATGAGGTCTAAATTATTTCTGCTTTCTTGGGTGTTCTTAGACAGAAATATTTGGTTGCTAGGACTCGAAGGATATGACAACTAATTCATTTAATATCTTCTTCTCAGTTCATTCGTTGTTAAGAGTTGCAGAGATGGTGAAGTAAGTATTGTAGTCATTAAAGAGTTAGTTGGAGCTGGTTTGGATAAGTTTCAATATTTTTTTTATTATTGAACATACTTTTTATGGCGGGAATTGTATAGAAGCGAATGGGAATAACATGAGCAACATGTTTTTGTTTTATTGTTATATGAGAAGAAAATAATTAAATAATTTTGGGTATTTAAGGGTATTTTTGCCATTTAACTTGCTTAGTCAGCATAAGTAAACCTACTCAGTCAACTTTTAACCATTCAACACAGTAAATGAATTCTCACTCGCCACTTAACAGAGAGTGATAAACACATGTCATAATCTGTCAACTTGGGGCTTAATAGGTATATAAATAAAAGCATAGGGGCTCAATGCAACAAAATAAAATGATAGGGGCTCAATAGAAACATCAATATAATTCAGGGGTTTAAAGATGGATTTTTCCTTTTTTATATGTGAAGGTGGGTGTCAGTGTTGGCCTTCAGCTACTTTATTTGTGATGTTAAAAAATTTATTAATAATATTTTATGAAAATTCTAACATGATGATTTCAGTCATATTCAAGTCTTTAAGTTGACAAACTTTTCCCAAAAATTCAAGCTAGGCGAACTCATACTGAGTAAAAAATATATACATATATGAAAACAACACAAAAATTACAATATACGATAATTCTCTGTTTGATCACAGTATAGCATTTGGAATATGGATATTATTATTATTATTATTATTATGGGGGAAGAAGTCCTTAAGAAAATGAACTCACAACCTTCTAATACTTCAAAATGAATTTATGTCACTAGACTAATCAAGCCTCATTACTATTGTTCTGTTATTCTTTTTATCTAAGTTTGAAAATGCTATACATATATATATATGCCTCGTTACTATTGTTCTGTTATTCTTTTTATCTAAGTTTGAAAATGCTATATATATATATATATAAAGGTGTTGTTCAAGCTCTTTATGCATCTTTACATTATCATACACAAATTAAAAAGTTCTGTATTTTTCAACATGGAAGTGCCACGAGAAAACAATATTTTCATTATAATCACTGTTTCTATTTTTTTTATTAAGTGATATAAAAAATATACTTATCCAATAATTCTTGAAAAATCAATATCGTATGATTAAATATGTTCAATAAGCAATTTTCAACTGTCACAGTTATCAAACATATAGTATAAATTTAGTTTCTTAAAAATGTTAAAACATTTATTGTATTTTACACTTTATTTTTCAGTTAGATGAAATGTGACCTAAATATATATAAAAGTAGGTCCCTGAGTGAATATGTGTTTACCAGAAAACTATATCTTAATAAATATTTTTGGATTAGTTTTTAATGGGTTTTGTGAGCCTATCACAAGAAATCAAATTGAAGAATAATGTTTTGTTATCAGTATAGAGTGATAATAGGATTAACGAGAACTCTCGACCCTTTTAACTTAATAAAAATGAATCCAATAAGAGCTTTCCTTCCAGGGAGGCTGATCATAAGGATTTGAAAAATGAACAAAGCTACTAGAGCAATAAAAGAGTGTAATTATTTTTTGTGAAAAGAGAAATGTCCTTTATTCCTTCTTTCAGTGATGATATATACAAAAGAAAAACTAGAATCCAACATAAAAACAAATTCAGAAGCTATAGTTTAAATCTAATACTAAAACAAATAAAGATAACCATGGGCCTACAGCCCATAAACTGGCCCTATCATTAAACAAACCCAGATAAAAATAGGATGGTTTGGTATAAACAATAGCCCATGTGATATAATTTAAAAGCCCAATTTGATGAGAAGATCATGCCCACATATACATATCTAATTCAGTTATACCTATTCAGATTCAAATTTATCACTCCTCTTAGGGATACTTTTGTCATTTCAACCAAATAGTAACTATCAGATTCCTTCACTATAAATAGTGAAGTTGACATTAAAAGAATTACCTTTATCAAAAAGTTTCCAAGTTATCTCTAGAAACGTTCTCTCCTTTTTAAGGCGAATTCCTGAGATTTTAGACTAACTATGTCCCCTTCTTTAATCCAAACATCAACGTTTTAGGTATGTCAAATTCTATCTTTTCTCTGTAACATATTTAAATATGCCGATTCATTCTTTCTTTTGATGCCTATTATAGACCGATTTTATTTTATCGAACTAAACTTATATAAATTCTTTTTGCATACCTAAAATTACCACTATGGGCAAATCAAAGAAGTCTTCAACAAAAATTAATCCCTCTGTTGACCCTTTATCTCGGTTAGAAAGGGTGAGCAACATTATCAAAGGGACAGTTACTGTCACTGAGGTACTAACTCCTTTCCACTAAAATCGTCTTGTAGATCTAGGACTTGCTCTCACTGAGGACAATTTCTTCATATTAAACGTCCTTCCGACTTTTGAAACTAGTGACCCTTCTTGATTCAATATATCTAACAATATGTCTCTTTGGTTAAATAAATTTTTATTTGATCTTAGCCAAATCCAATTAAATACTTATTGACTTGGGCAACTTGTCGTGAAACCATTTTAGGTAACTTATGGAAGGAAATTGGCATCTGTGACCTAATCTAAGTTACCAAGACTGAATATCCCATTAACAAACCCCTAATGTCGACCATATCTCTATTCTGGTCTCGTTCCATTAATGTCTTAATATTTAGGGATAGCATGATAATTATCACTATTTATGATCTAGTTGCCTTGTTCAGCCTTTCACCTTTTGGTGAAGAAATCAATCCCTATCTTGAGGCTGAATGTGACAACTACAATATTTATTTCCAGAAAAATCATACTAGTTACAACACTTTCATTTTTATGAACATGAAACCTACCTAAGTCCCGTACAAGATCAAACACATTTATTTCTTCTTTATTGGACTTGTAAATTCATCACCTACAACAGTTCAATAAAAGTAACTAAAGAATTTCTTTCTCTAGCTGTAGCTCTTTTGCTGAAGTCTTAAAATATTCTCTTTGTCCGTTTGTCCTGAGTCAAATTTATAGGGAAATGTTCACCCGAGTTCCTTTTAAAACTCGGCTTGAATATAACTTAGGAAGTGGTCCACTTTTGATGGTCCAACTTTAGTTTATGGCTTACTTTCCTGAGCTAATGAATTAGCCTCTAAAATCTGACTTTCAATCCCTTTCTTGCTACACTCCCTGACTTTCAAAATTTGTATATAAATACACCACTTTTAAAGAATTCTTTCAGTTATTATGTGCAACTATAGATCGATCTAACGATCTTTTTTGTCCCTTTCTTCCCCCTCTATATGGCCCTTCATAAATCTTCTTAGATAATTGTGGAGAATGAATTAATCCTATATGGAAGTTGGTATGGGAGAGTATCTTGATCACCTGAGATCTTCCCTTTGGTCTAGATTTAAATCCTCATAATAATAAATATGGAGTTCAGTTGTATAACCTACACTTGGTAGCTGGACAATTTAGTTTATGCCAAGCTACTCCTTACCCAACAGTTTATTCTTGCAACTCTCCATTCCAAAACCAAATTATTTTTGACACTTCGATCTATTATAATAGATTATCTCGAGTCTTCTTTATCCTCGCCAAGTTTGTAACCTTCTACCTCTTTCTTGTAAATCCTTATAAGACTGAACTGTATACCCAATTTTGGAACATTTTCTATAGTACACACTTCATCTTTCCTTGGCATGAGGCAGCTGACCTTCATTCCTAGCATGTAGCTAAAAATAAAAAGACAGTTGATTGAGCTTCTTCTTTGTTACAAGAATCGAAGAAGACTAAAGGTGAGTATATAGCAAAAATTTGGGCTTTTGAAGATTTTTATGGTTTTAAATATAACAACTAAGACTGAAAAGGTATGAGGTGAAAGATTAAAAAGGTCCAGGCCAAACTAATTTAGGAACACCAAATTGGGAAATACATAAATTATATCTGAGAGTGCAACAAGACAATCTTTTCCAAGTTGACCGATTTTGAAGCTTGCAAATGTACAAACAAAGATTGGTCTCCTCCACTCCCCAACACTCCTTTTAGTATTGATAGTAAAATTTTTACCAAGTCAAAACCAAAGAACCATATGAAGTGGACCAAAAAGTTTCTTGGTGATACTTTATCTTAACATAAGTTATGGATATTTTATCTTTTGTTTATCCGCACCTAGACTAGTCAGGTATTTAAGTTTCCCATATAGTCTCTTTTTCATATTTTATAACTAATATTCATTATTATTTATTTCAGAGACCATACCAAGGCCGATTATTGCGAAAGAAAACTCTCGACCATAAATGGGCAATACCTTGCAATTTCCAATGCTAAATGACATCACGACTATAAATTGTCACAGGCTATTTAGATTAGGGTGTGATTTATGTTGTTTCTCATGCTTCAAACTCATACAATGTCAACGTTCATCTTAATGCCTTTACTGAAAATAGTCTATAATGATTAGTAGGATGGGGTTATTTGATAAGGGAGATTGGAGATTTTACTTTCATTTATTGGTTTTAGATCTTATTTTGGCAGCACTCAGATAGGGTTTGCATACAAAGCCAGGTGGGATCCTAGGGGAAGTTAATACTAGTTTATCTATATGGGATGAGTCGGGCATACGGCCAAGGGCTTCTATAGCGAGAATTCTCCCATAGGACTAAGGTTACAAACTTTAGTCAATGAGTCTGACATTCTTTTACCTACTCAAGAGAAATTATACCCCATTATGAACTTGAAAATCGGGTTACGTCACATGAACCCTAGAGTTCTTTTGGTCAAGTAAAGGCTAAATATGATAATATTGATCTAGTTACCCCATGACTCAAGTGAAACCATAGTGGCAATGTCGTCCAGTATTATCGGGGAATAAGGGACCAATGGTGCAAGTGTGATAAGTGTTATGAATGTAGATATGTTGAGAAGGAAAGTAAAATAAGTATGTATAATAAAAAATAGTCTTTCAATTTTACCCTTCAACCAGAGATTCTCCTTAGTTGAGTTGTCAAAAATCTGTCGATGTGTGAATGGGACAGGATCAATGGGTTGTATTGGGACATACAAGCTTGACAATAATACTGTTATCGATTGTTATTGATGTGGGAGGGTTAGCCTAAGAAGACTACAAAATTTGGAGTCTCCACCTGACTACAGTCGAGAAATAAAAAAGTAGGAAGGAACCCATTTCCCTTATCAGAGATTTTAAGTTCGGGGTTAGCATTTACTTATTTTATTTCTTGATATACATAACTTGAACTACTCATCACATCACCCCAGTTTCGATTTTAATGATGTATTTACTACATCTGAATATTAGTCAAATTAAAATTGCATTGGATTGATAGTTGGAACGTAAGATAGTTGAATTTGTAGCTCATATTATAAATATATGAATAAAAATAAAATAATTTAGACAAATATAACTAATTATAATAAACCAAAGCAAATAATATGTATCTCACATAAACAAGTAAGCCAGTAATCAAGTAGTAAGCAACACACAAGCATTCAAAGAATAATTAATAAAAATAAATAAATAAAACAAACAAAATAAACTGAGAAAAGAGATTAATGATTATAACCTTTGAAATAGCCTATTCTATTAAATACATCAAAATAAAAAATAAAATAAGGCGAATTGGGATTAAGAATTACATCACTTTGAGAATTGCTTATTCTATTAAATAAATCAAAAATAGAAAATAAAAGAAAATTTATAGTCTAATAATTCCCGCAAAACAAAGGTTAGTGGGCAAACACATACAAGCACACATTTCAAGTAGATAATAGTATTATTAGATTTCACAAGAGCCCATGAAACAAAACTAATAAGAAAGATCAAGTTAAATGCAGGATGACATGTATGAAAATGCATAATGCAAAACTAATGATTTAAATTAATGCCTCACATGATTTTAAATTTTAAGGAAATAAACCATTTTGGTCATCGGCGTTAAAAGCATGATTCTTTATCATGAAATGATGATTTCATGACAAAATCAACAACTTTAATTGTGGAGAAGAAATATCTTAGTGCCATAATGCAATTTTTATCATAAAAACACAAAATTTAGGATGAAAAATGTGAAATCTATGTATATATATAAAGATAAAACAAAGATTTACTGTCCATTCGCTAATTGCATTCGCCCCTTGATTTCATCAGTAATATTAAAATTGCCACCGCCTACAGTGCTGAGAGGCCCTACATACAAGAGGTTCTGTCCAAAATGAATTGTAAATTGTGGTAAAATTTATTATACTTGGCTTTTTTTTACCCTAAAGGTTTGCTAATTGTTGTTGTAATTTTCCCATGCATTTGCTGATATCTTATGCTCTCAGCCATTGTATACCGTAACAGCATTTGCAAGGTGTTCTATGTTTATTTTGTTGGGCTACATCTTGATTGGCTTTTTGGTTTTCTGTTCTATGAATGTTGATACTGATTTCCTTTGAGAAGTTCATATACGACAACTTTTATCTTATTCTTAATTTTTTTTCCAATGAACATTCATCCAATATATTGTAAATTTTTGAAATGTTGGCAGCCAAAGCAACTTGAGCTAATTAAAAAAAATAAATTTATGATTTAAACAAATTTAATATATCTCTTGAAAAATAATTTGCCTATCAAAAATCTTGCTTGAGATTTTTTTTTTCCTTTTAATTAAATGAATTTTGATTATTTTTAGAATATTATAACCTTTTTTAACCTTTTTTTTTGTACGACTGAAGAACCAAACCAGTAATTTCATGTGATGCTCTATTGGACTATGTTTACGAGGCTTTATGCAAACAAATTTATAGGCTTTTCTTTATTTCAATTTTTAGTTTTAAAAAAATTGAATTTAATAATTAATACTTAAAACTATTAAATTTTTGGGTAAGCTTTTATTTTTTATCCCGCAGCAAATCGATTCCTTTCTCTACTCTTCATGTGCTTCTTCAAATTTGTTTTAATATGAACTGTTGATTTTACATTTGTAATTTAGTGATTTTTTTCTGTATAACCTGGCAGTGTTTAGGGTTTGCTTCACAAAATTTGTTTTTATGCTGTTTTAATTTTTCCTTTTTTTTAGTTAGCTGGTGATGACTTCAAACTGGATTTTGAAGAAGCTTAAGGATCTCCAGAAGGATCCTCCTACCTATTGCAGTGCAGGTACCAATTTAATAACAAAAATTTCAATATCTGTCTTTTTTGTGTTCTATTTTCTTTGTTGACCTTGATTTGCAATTTATTTTATTTATTTTTTTGTGTGAGTTTTGTGGGATTTAAATGATTTTATTAGATTTTTTGTTTGGGCTTGATTTTGGGTTGTTGTCAATTTTAGACCCTGTTGTTGAAGACATGTTTCATTAGCAGACAATAACTATGGGTCCTCCTATAGTCCATATGTATGAACACACAAAAACATGATTTATTGCTCCTCATCTTGGTTTTTCAATTGAAATAATAATTTTTTAATAATTTCATACCCTATTAATTTAATAAATTGAACTCAGTTAAATATGAGGTATCAACTTTAAAGTTGAGGGTAACTTAAACATGATATATCTAACTGGCTTGCATTTGCTCACTTTAGATTAGCAAATTCTGTTTCTTAGACGGTGATAGTTTACCAATTCATTATAATCTATTAGTAGTTTACAAATTCTATTTTCTTAGACTTTGAACTCTTTCTTTTCCCATTTTTAGTGAATTTAATTTAATGAGAATTAGTTGCTTTTATTGATGTTGTGTTTTAAAAACATCGAACCAACAATTTTTTTAACTTAATAAATTATGACTGATTATATTTTTTTTCATTTTATTATTTATTGGTCAAAATCTTTGTGTGGGTCCATGGATTTTGAAACTAAATCCAGGTTTTTAATTTTTTGCTTTGTCTTTGAATTTTTGACTTTTTTTTCAAAAAGAAAAGAGTCTGAAACTCGACTTTAACTATCTGCTCTTTGGGTGTAGTCCATGGACACGGATGGCTCTTTTAATGTATAATTAGCATGTTCTTCATTAAGTTTTTTTTTTTCTTTTCATTAGAATTTTTTTTTATATAATAACTTATTTTATTTTTATGATGCTGAATAAAGTAGCTTCTTACCTGTTTCTCTTCAAGCTACTGTTTGTTTGTATTAGCAAAGAATTTTTTCCTGTAAATCCTACAATGGCCAAATATCTCTTGCATTTGGCCAAAATTGGCTGATATATATATATATGAATCCCCTCGCTAAAAAATATGCATGAGGTTTTTTTTTCCCCAACGGCAAATTTGATGCTTTTTTTTGTTTAAATAAATTTTATCTTTAAATTTGGCTAATTGCTTTTCTTTATTTAATTTCACGCTTAATGATTCCAACACAAACGAGCTCTAACCATAAGAATGCATAATAAATAAATAAAAAACTTATGATACTTATTATGCATTGTTTGCATTATTTTTTAATAAATTTGAACAATTAACCTAATGAAATGTCATCTGCTATCTTTGATACTTAAATTAATATGTTTATGTTTTATATTATTTTATTTTATTTTCATATTAGTATCGATTTTGAAATGTTTTAATGTTGCCCGTGGCAAAGCGTGGGTAAACTTCCTTGTTTATAATGAAAAGAGAATAAAAAATAAAAATGTAATTTCCTCCAAAAAAACATGGACTTTATGATGAAAAATACAAAGTTTATAATAAAAAGAGAAAATTAATAAAGATGCAATTTCCACCATAATAATACAAACTTTATGATGAAAAATAAAAATTTATAATAAAAAGAGAAAAATTAATAAAACTACAATTTTCACCATAAAAATATAAATTTTCTGATGAAAAATGCAAAATTTATAATAAAAAGAGAAAAATTATAAAATGCAATTTCCACCATAAAAATGCAAAATTTATAATAAAAAGAGAAAAACTAATAAGAGTGCAATTTCCACCATAAAAATATAAACTTTATGATGAAAAATGCAAAATTTATAAAAAAGAGAAAAAATGGTAAAAGTACAAACTTTATTCTAAAATATGATTTTTAAAGTAAAAAAGTATTAGCACCAAAATACCAAGTCCATAAAAAAGGAAAAAAATTTGATAGAAAAGGATGCAAATATGATGCTCAAAATGCACAAATTCACTAATAATGCAAAATATGCAACAAATACTCCCAGATTTCATTCGAACTTCCTACACCATCCACAAATCTTATACTGCTTCGAAATCATAATTTCACCACAAAATCAACAAGATAAATAAAATGGATGCAAAATAATGCAAAAATGATAAAAAGAAAAATAGAATTAGGAGTATAAGAGAAGAATGAGATGCAAATGTGAAAATGCAATTTTTATTAAAAGTAGTATTAGGATCCTCAAAGAGATTTACCCTTGTAGCATGCTTTGACCAAGATGTGGTTTGGTTTGGTGAGAAAGTGCTAAAATCCTAAAAGAAATTAGTAGAGAATGGTTTGTAGTGTTTTGGTTAATTGGGTTCCACGAGTCATTCCCCTTGGTAACAATGGTTTGAGGCTTAGAATAGTGTGAAATAATGTTACAATTCATCCAACACAGTGTCCTAAAAGTTTGTATTTCCAAATCCTAAAAAACCTTTTCAAAATGGGTGAAAATTGGACTTTTATAGGTTTTGGGACTCTCCCATGCACATAAAATGTATCAACCTATGAGTGTGGGTTGTTTCCCATGAGTGTAGGTCATTTTATATGACCCGCGGGTGTGGGATGTTATCCCATGAGCGTGGCATATTATCCTACGGGTGTGGGATCATCCCATGCTCGTGGGATATGCGCTGAAAGGCACACAACACTCGATTGCTCACTGTTTTGCTTCCTCGGGCCTACTTAGAGTGACCTTCAAGGTTTAAGTGAATATTTTTGGGTATATTGAGTATGTTTCAAGGCCTACCTAGGGTGCTCAGGATGACTTTTGGAAGTCATCCTCTGTTTAGTCGACAGAGACTTTCATCAGCAGATCATTTTGGGAGATTGTTGAAATTTGAGTATCAATAATAACTTAGCCAAAAATAAAAATCATTACAAAATGGGCCGATTAATGTTATCCCATAAAGAATGATAATACTTTTTCAAGTATTTACCATTAATTGATCTTTGGTGAGGATTCCCTTTCAAAACTTTAAGTTGATAAGCACCACCTAAGAGAACTTGAATAATAATAAAGAGACCTTTCCAGTTTGGACACCACTTTCCTAATAAAGGATATTTGTGTCCGATTGGCAGAATAGCATTCCATATAAGATCATCTTCTTTAAAAATCTTGAATTTCACCCTCTTGTTGTATGCTCTTTTAACCTTTTTTTTAAATAAGAATTTGGTTATAAGCCTTTAATTGTTCCTTGTCTAAACCGTCCAACTCTGGCAATATGCTTAGAGTATAGTCATTGATCGAAATATTCTCATGAACTTATCTTCTTAGTGAAGCAACAATCAATTCCATGGGTAACATGGGCTAATGCCTATATACCAATTTAAAGGGCAAAGTGGTTGTGGCCAAATTTTGACTCATCCTTATAGTCCATAGAGCTTTTGCTAAAACTAATTGCTAAAACTAACTGCCAAAAGCTTGGGTTATCTTTAATTAACTTATGAATAAATAGCTTGATCACCTTGTTAGTTACTTCAACTTGACCATTTGCTTGAGTATAATAAGGAGAAGAATGAAGCCATTTGATTTTAAAATTGCTTGCAAACTACATGACTTCTTCCTTTGTGAAAATATTTCCTTAATCATCATTATAGTCTTTAGTAGACCAAACATATAGATCAAATGCTCCTTGATAAAATTAATAATGGCCTGTTGATTGACCATTTTTAGAGGCATATCTTTCACCCATTTAGTGAAATAATCTATAACCATAATGAAAAATGCATGCCCTTTAGATGAAGGAGGATACCCCTTTCCAATCACATTGATCGCCCATCCTCTAAATGGCCAAAGCTTCACAATGGGGTGAAGTTCGTATATGGGGACATGCTAAATTGGGCCATGCTTCTAACACTTTTCACACCCTTTATCATAATCATAGCATTCCTTCTCCATCGTCAGCTAGAAATACCCATAATTCTAGATTAGCCACTTCATTTTTAATCTAGTTTGATCAGTTATAGCGATCCCCTTATAAACTTTAGCCATTACTAGCAAAGCCTCCTTTGGTCCAATACATATGAGCAAAGTACCATCAAGAGCCTAATGGTGCAATTCATCATCACAAAAGAACATCTTTACAGCCAAAGCCCGAATTCTTTTGGGAGCCACTTTAGAGGGATCCTTAATGCACTTTGTAGCGATCCCCTCATGAGCTTTATCCTTAATGCACTATGTAAATTCTGCATTTTCATATAAAAATCATATTTTGATATAAAAATAGCATCTAGACATAAAATTTACATTCTTTGATGTAAATTCTGTATTTTGTTGTCCGGGTGTCATTTTTGACATAAAAATGACATTTTAACACAAATTCTGCATTTTTATGTGAAAGTTAGACTTGTCACATAAATTTTCCATTTTCAACCATAAAAATCACTTTTTGCAATAAAAGTAATCATTTTTGCGTATTAATTGCATTTTTAGCATTTCTGTCATAAAATCTTCATTTTTCATATTCAAATATGCATCCTTAATGCTATAGTAATTTTTTTTACATTTCTGCATCTTTTTCACAAAAATCAACATTTTCATCATTTCTACATCACTTCTGTACAAAATTTGCATCAATTGCAAGATTCCACATTTTCAGGCTAGAGCCATGTCCGTAGGTCCCATGATGAAATTCTGCTTACTTAGAATTAATATAGCATTTTTACCATTCTCTTATCATTTAAGGCTATTATTCTATCATTAATAATCATTTTACATAAATTCATCATAAAACAACAAAAAAATAACCACAAAAAAAAATTAAAAACAACCTCATAAAATTGAAAATAAACCAACCAAAACAACAA
>CATIWM010531221.1:0-20129 GCA_949671775.1 Mallotus repandus | reverse complement strand
TTTTTTTTTAATTGTTGCTTTCAATGAAACCAACCGACAAGACGAATTACAGATGAGACATTGATATATTAATTATGTAGCATGGTCTTCTAGGAATGGTTTGATAATGCTAATTTTTGTTAGAATGAGGCGAAAAATTAGGTTCCAGATTATATTACTCCTTAGCGGCTTCTACATGTTAAAATGAAAGTTTAAATGCTTGCTTGCTTGTTTACTAGCCTCATTCCCAGAACTGGCTTGTTGGTTAACTCAACCAGTACAAGTTGCAAAACCATTGAGGTTTCTCCCATATGGTCAATACTTTCCAGCTTGTATACACACTCGGAAAAAAGCTTATTGTCCATGTTTCTTTTCTTCTTAAAACTAAAAGTTTTAACACAATTTCAGGGTTGTGATGCATCAATTCTTCTAGATGGACCAAATTCAGAAAAGACTGCACCACAGAATAGGGGACTCGGCGGATTTGTGATCATTGACAAGATCAAACAAGTTCTGGAAAAGAGATGCCCTGGAGTTGTTTCCTGTGCTGACATTCTTAATCTTGCAACCAGGGATGCAGTCCATTTGGTAAGATCTTTCATATGTCCTATTTCAATGCTTCTATTCATACTACAAACATCAGTTTAATCGCAAATAATCCAATTCTAATGGAATAATCGACACAATTAATTAAGTGCATGATTATCTCTGGGAGACGAAAAATTTACTCAAGTTCTCGTGCAAGTGATTGGTGATTTAATGAACCAACAGGCAGGTGCACCATCTTATCCTGTATTTACAGGAAGAAGGGACGGAATGACATCAAATGCTGCATCAGTAGACCTCCCATCACCATCAATCTCATTGAGTAATGCATTAGCATACTTCAATTCTAGAGGCTTAGATGTCCTGGATTTTGTAACCCTTCTAGGTATGGATCTTAATTAACAATCAAAAAAAAAAAAACACACACACACATATACACACAATTATGCTTAGTTTGATGGTTCTCCTTCTGGTTAGTTATAGCTACATGTTCCATACGCCCTATTTCCACCAACGGATTTTTTCATTTTCCTGTCGTGTAATCATGTGTATTTGTGTGTGTATCAGCTGCGCACTCAATGGGCAAAACCCATTGTCGCTATGTCGAAGACCGGTTATACAATTTCAATAATACAGAAAAGCCAGACCAAAACATGGACCCGGCATTTGCAACTCAGATGAAAAATCAATGTCCACGCAGAACTAAAAAGGGCCAGAATGATCCTCTAGTATTTCTAAACCCTGATTCTGGTTCTAACTACAAATTCACAGAGTCCTTCTACAAGAGGGTATTGTCCTACAAATCTGTTCTTGGAGTTGATCAGCAGCTGCTATTCAGTAATGACACACTACAAATGACCCAAGAATTTGGTGGTAATTTTGAAGACTTGAGGAGGTCATTTGCACTATCAATGAATCGGATGGGAAATATCAATGTTCAAACAGGAAAAGCAGGAGAGATACGCCAAAATTGTCGTTACACAAATAAGAAATAACAGAATAAAACCCAAAAAAAATGTCTTGATAAAGGTAGATTTGTCAACATAAAAATATTGGGCAACACAGTCGCATGGATGATATTTTATATTGATTTGCTATGCTTCAGGGGGACAGGAATAAAACCATCCAGAACCTGTTTTCCCATCCATAAACAAAATTTGTATAATTACTACTTATAACTATAAATTTGATCTTTGGCATTCAGCACCCTATATAATTATTTTATCACTTTGTGTCGAACCAGCTAAAGTTGTCTTCTAAAACTCATTTCAGCAAATGAACAGGGACCAAAATTGTCATTACATGATTTGCTTTCTAAAAGTGTGGTATAGCAAAATTTATGACTCAAAAAATTACAATATGTATATGCCTGACCTGTCAGAATCGTCCATTGCAGATATATTACCAGGAACCAGAGACACCCAAAAAGAACTCATTTGCACATTTTTTATCCTTCCACTGGCTTCATTCGGAGGAGGAAAAATAGAAGAAAGCACTGTCAAATGAAAAACAAATCAACAATTGAAATGATGCCAAAATACCTGAATTATCCCTAAATAGTGTATAACACTATTGCTTCAATTAAAATGCCATTGGACACAGACAATGCATGAAACTAATTCATTCATGCAGAATGTCTAGTTAACACTGAGATGAGTTAAAGCAATGTTTAAGAAAACATTAAACTGATCCAGGTCCAAAATTCCAAGACCAAAAAGTAACCAATACAAGCTAGTAAAGCTTAGTTCCAATGTCTAATCTCGTCAACCAAATATCTAATACCATAGTGCTAAATTATAGAATGGTTATCACTAACCTTGGACCTAAACTGCACTTTTCTTCTAGTTTCATCACTAAACCTCACATGAAAAATGACTTGGCAGCCATGCTTGAGCAGTGAATTGGACCACACCAAGACTAAAAAATTTGGCCATGATGATTATATTGTGTACAAAATCAAAGTTCAATGACGAAATTGGAACAAATCAAAGTTAAGTGATTCAGGTGAAAGTTATACCCAAGTTTTAATAACCAATGGTAATGGCAAAGAAGCATACAGATACATGTAAATGAGCCATCACTGAACGAAACAGTAAATGTCACAAAGGCCAGCAGAAAGCAGGTAAAATTCGATTCTAAACTTTATTGGGTTCCCTGAAATCACCAACATGCAAATATAAAATTTGAAAATTAAAATAGAGAAACATAAAGGTCCAGTTTTAATTAGCTATTCAGGTAAATGCTAAATACCCACAAGACCATATATGCACACACCCTTTTAAAGATTTTTCACCCTTACGGGATATTTAATACATCCTCATATTTAAGTGGTTAAGCTTCTATTGAATTTCTGACTATTTACAAATTAAAAAGGCCCAAACATTTGGTCAAATACACACTTGGTTACTTCTTTTCAAAATCAAACACTCTGGTTTTTTAGACTAATAAAATTGAACATAATGATCTTTTTTAAAACAAGTCAGCATATTTTTTCACCGAAAGTAAATGATTTTTTTTTTATGTTCTTGGCCAATGAAGGATCAAAATTTCTATAATTTTCAGGGAAAATTATATGCACATTACATGTTATAGGCATCATGCTGCAAAGTACACACTAGGTGTACAGAACTTTTCCTAAAGAAATTTTCAGCTATTAACAAAAAAGAAAAAGCAGAAAAATTCACATGGCTTAAACAACAATGTGCAAGCCTATATTCCTAGATCAAAAAATGCTTAACAGCCCCCTAATTTACTGACCAAAAATATTTACCACAAAACCAATAGGGTACAGCTGTCCAATATCCTATTGCTAGCTTCATTTGAGAAATCGCAGAGCAAAAAGATAGCTGGCAATGGAGCCCAAATTGTATGAAATGCTCCATCTGATCAACCATTTTTCAGCACATAGATAGGTTTGAACACACTTCATACCATCTACGTAAAAGTTTAAACACCAAAAACAGATCCAGCATTCAGCATTTATCAATAATCATTCTAGTGGGAGTACGGATAACTACTGACTCAGAAAAACCAAACAAAATCTACTGTTCACAGACCAGTATATATTGTATATGCTGCTCCCAACAATCTCCCACTTTCCTTCTTTCTTACTTTTGTTCAATTAAACCTACAAGTTTGATGTCAAAAGTGGTGATCCAACAAGCAGAAACATGTCCTATAACTGGACAGTTTCAGAAGTGATTTGCTTACATAATTTCAGCAATGGTGTAGGGACTGCAAGTCTGCAACAAGAACCAATCTCAATTCAAAAGTAATCTATATTTACTCCTAGAAGGATGCATGTGCATAAAAAGAATATCACAATTTATTTGTTGTGCATGAAAAGAACCCCAATGCCCGATATCCCCAGGATACATTTTACTTCAGCATTTTCCTAGGATCAGAATATTAATGGCATCAAGAAGGAAACCAGAATCATAACCACATGGTAATTACCTCACAAAGTTATGAAGGACAGAATGGAGCTATGAAGAACGGAAGTAAAACTTTGAATGGCAGCATCACACAAATCCATTGTAAAAATCCAGTTAACTCTGTCATGCTCAAACTTTGCATCACAGAGCATTATTGTGGTGCTTCTGTCAGTAGAAGTTAACAGGAAATGATGCAACTTCTAGTCAGCATTCTGAGATGGATGGTTCTTGTTTTTTATCAGCTGTTCAAACAAAATTTTAGTTTCAGAAGAAGAAGCACCTATGCAAGAAAAATATAACATCTTCTCAAGCATAAATGATATACTGAGTTTCCCTTCAAGAAAACAAAAAAGGGCTTTAGAATTTTTTTTTAAAAGCCCTCTTTTATTTCACACAGTTGAATGGACAACTAATAAGCATCTAACCTTATAAAAATACTTCTTTCGAAGCTTGATTGCAGAACGTATGCATCTTTTGACTTGGATCTTCAGCAGTTTATCATTGAAAATCTGCAACAAGAATATACGAGGGTCAATGAAACTTGATTCAGCCTCAATCCCAATTGAGTTAAGATACCTAAATGCCTTTTTTTTTTTTTTTTTCTGTGCATTGCAGTCAATCTAGGACATTAAAGATGAAAAAATAATAAACAAAATGGTTAAACAAAAAAATACATCTATGCATATGTTGACATGGATCCATTTGACATTTGATATGAGATGACTCATTTCATTGCTAAACTAAATCCTGAAATATTAAAGCACATTTATAAGGTATGTAAATAGCTTGGAATACTGCAGGATGCATTAAAATGTTGGCTATGCCAAGTACTCAAGTAGAGCACTACATTTTGAATCTTTTTTCATTCAACCCTTTCGTTTCAAGACATCACAAAGAAGCATTATACCTACATATACAGTCAAATAAGCAACAAGTATGCCATTCCCACTTCTAACTTTGTCATCCATAACTTCATCAAAGAGAGAGAGAGAGAGAGGAATCTCATTAAGAAGTAAGAAGTAGACATCAGTCAAGGAAAAATGCATAATCCCAGTAATAAACAGAAGAAAAAAAGGGGGAAATTTTGGTCGTAAAGTTCTCTTCTATCACAAAAAGAAGAGGTAAACGTCCACATTAAATAGATGAAGCAAGAAATACTTTAAAATAGTGCGCATGCCTTTATCATATCATCAATTGAGCGCGTTTCTCTGATAATTTTCTGACGGTTCATAATAAGAATTGCTGCCACGCAGAAGACAGGTAATTCATCATCCCCATTCTTAGTTGATGAGATTACAGTGCTAATTGGTATGGGCTCACTTTTTGACCAAAAACTCCTTGTCAAACCACAAAAAGGATAAGCTGATGCTGTCTTCAATGCTGTATTCTCAGACACAGAGTGCTCCATTCCGTGCTTTGTTTGTGAGCTGTCAGTTGAACTGCCATTACTATTTTCCACGCTTTCCTCTCTCATTTCCACTCCAGAATCCCTTGGAAGAGGTAGCACCAGTGCCTCCAAACAGTTCTCTTCTAAATCACAGGCCAATTTTTCATCAAAATCAGCAGCCCACATCATCTGCATTCAAGATGATGTTACAAAAGTCAGATCTATTAAAGACAACTATAAAATTGCACAAATAATTCATCATCATTTATTATAATTCTCATTTCTCATTTCCGTAGACAGGTTTAAGAAGCCATGCTCTTCAAAATGCACAACCAGAGAAAATCTCCTGGTCACCAATTAACACAAAATAGAGAGAGAAAGTGAAATGGTCAATGAATTCCTATCAGTCAAGTACATGATTTCTTCACACTAGGCTAAAACCAAGTTAAGATAATAACAGTTCTCCATCAAAAACTAGTAACACCACCTTGCTCCTTCAATAATGACACTTATTAGTACTAAAAGAAATGCCTGATCCAGGGAAATTTATAAATTTTAGAATCAGCGGACTCTCAGTGTTGTCTAAAAAACAGCAGTATTGGATGCACAATGTAGCACAATCTTAAATTATCATTTGATAGGACGAAATGGGTCACCTTGATCATGGCAGTATCAAAATTATGTCAACCTATTCTAACACAAAATAATTTTGTTATATCATTAGTCCACTTGTGAAGTTGCTCTTGGCATGAATAACTGTATCAAGTTGGCATAACGATGACCATTTTATAAGAAACCAATCATGCAAATCAATTGCTAATTTAACTTAAGTTCTACGAACGTTGAAGTTAATTCTGTCCCTCCAGAGAATAAGATAATAAAAAGAAAGAAAATATATAAAAACCAAGCATTTCATATTATATAATGTTAAATGGATATCCTATTTCAAAAATTAAAATAAACAAATCACACAAGTCATTCATTCCTTGAGATAATAAGATAAGAGAAAAGAAAAAACATATAAGGACCAATCATTTCCATATATGTCGTGTTAAATAAAGAGATCATGCTATTTCAAAAAATTAACAAGTTAAACAAATCATACAACTCATTTGTGTTACCAGTTCAGTATGTGTTTAGTCTATGTATATGAATTTTTACATGAATAAATAACCATGTTGACATGAACGCGAAATGCTAATAAGTATCACTACTTTTAATAATCTACCAAATTTGTAAAATAATATGTATCCCAGGACATAAGGTGCTTTACATGACCATTTCTTTGCAGTCATAGAATAATCCATTTGCATTACTAGCTACAAAATTTCAACTTATATAACAACAAATAATTTTTTCTAAGTAATCCTATAATCCCTCTTTTCTGTTTCTTCATAAGCACCAGCTGTTTAATAAATGACGACCACCAAATACAAAAGAATATTGCAAACACAAGCTCTCTTCATTCTCATCATGATGAGGTACGGACCACCACATCTGGAACAATTTGGTTTCCTTTAGATAAAATCAGTATATCAAAACAAATAAATCAGGCCCCAAACTAATTTTTCATGGGAGGCAGATTCACCAAATAGAAGATAGACGATAACAAATTTTTATGATCTTAGAAGAGACAAAAACATCTTCGCAGATATATGTCCAACAATGTTGTCAGACTACAAAAAAAAAATATGTAATTAGCATCCAATAGAACACAAGCACCTCTTAGTTGCAAAATTTTACCCGTCCAAATTTCAAAAAGAATACAAGTGCAAACAAAAATACTTCCAATAGATATATAAATATATACTGATTAAGAACAAAAGTGCTGTAGTTTGTGATGGAAAAGAAAACAAACCTCCCACATCTGAAGGGCCTCATTAAAAGACAACTCCCGACGGAAAAGGACCATCAGCATTCGAAATGCAAAATGCAGGCTTTCAGCACCTATAAGTGATAAGTGTGTAAACATTTCTCTATCTGTGAGTTCCAAGATTTGCCACAATGCTTGCAACTGCTTCATCACTCCAGTTGGTCCTTCCATCCGAAAATTTTCACGCTGGAAAGGTGCCAAGACAGATACTTTAGAAAGGTGTAAAAATATAAAATTATCCAGAGGGTATGCAACAGTAATACCATTCTTCTTAGGAGCATCTCAAAGCACCAAAATGCATCAGCATCATCCTCAAAGAGAACAACAAAAGGAGATAACAAATCGCTCATACCTAAAGCCAGAAAACCAAAGAAAGTACAAAAGATTCATGCTTAAAACCTCAACATAGTATTGATTGTTCAAACGTCAGCATTTGGTAATTTCTCATAAAAATGCTCACATAATTAAAAAGGATTTGGCCACAAAAATTAAGAAACTAATGCCACAACCTTGACAGTAACCAGTGGCAGGATCAACCCATGCATAGACAGCAAGGATATCAGACATCCTAGCTAAATTCTTTTTGTCCTCGTAAAATTCAAGATGACTATCCGTCCGTACCACGTCAACAACTGAAAACAGAAGTCATTGGCTGCTTAGAAGAATAGTAATATAAGAAACCCATAGCAGTCTTCCATAACATGAGTAAATACACAATCCATTTACCTATTCGATGCAAAGTCCAAAGCCATTCAGATACTCTGTCTTCTCCAGCAGTCCCACTCTGAGATGCTACCTTTAACAATGGTGTTTCAGGGGCATCTGATATTCTCAATCTATTCACAATTCCTTTCTCGTATTTCTGATTAGTAGACTGCGATACAAGTTCCTGATCATTATGATGAGCTATTTCAATTTCAGAGTTATGCTGATAGGAAACACGGTTAGATGATGAACCATTGGATTCAATAATTAAATCTATGTTGTTATTAATTTGAAAACTATGCATTCTGACATCTCCAAGTCTTAAATTTTGCTGCGTTGAAGTTTCAACGTCATGCACACTATATTCTTCTGTATTTTCTTCTTCCCGATTAAATAAATCTGTGACAGGTAAAGCAGGAAAATCAAAATAACTCTCTGCTACGAATTGTGATCCACAAGCTTCAACCCCTCTTCCAGGGGAACCGCTATTGTATGGGCCAGAAGCAGGGAAGAAACAAGACGAGTCATATGCTGCACTATCTGTACTTCCCCTCATGCTGACAAGCTCCCCAGAATCACTAGAACTCCCTCTTTCACATGCATATGATGTTTCTGTACAGTTATTTTTCCAATCACTATAATTCTCTATTTTGTTAGTATTATCAGTAGAAGCTTCGCTGCTTCTGATTTTAGCTTCCCGTCTGCGGTCATCCTTGGATGATGTTCTCATATCCATAACTTTGGATCCTACAACATATGCAAGAACACCAGTTCCCACACTTGAATGCATCATTTGGCATTGCTGGATCAGATCCTTGTAGCGCTCCCTGCGTGAAAAGTTTCATGAAGCTTTTAATAAAGTAAAGCCTCATTATACAATATTATAGCAAATAAAACAAAATCATTGCCCAAAATCCTTCAATTAACCTCCTAAACAAGAAAAAGGTAATTAATTAAAAATATCCAAGATGTCAATTATAATATTCATGCACAATATTGCAAAATGCAAAGGGCATATGATAAGTGATACTTTATCGGAATAGGATGTAAGCAACAAAATCACTACCTTTCATTGTTTTCTTAAAAGTACCATAAATACAAGTGTGCAACAGGTGTAGAATTATCTAAATATATTTTCAAGCATCTATTGGCTTACCAATCGGTGCCAGGGAAGGCATCACAAAAAGTGGATCATAATAATAAAAAAGGTAAAAATGTAAAAGAAGTGGTATCAGAGCTGAAAACAGCCCAACAACAAGATGACTTTGGGGATATCTAGGTGAAGATAGGTTTATGTTGAGATCTTACCAATCAAACACCACATCATCATCATTTCTTTTCTCTTTTTCTAGGAAAACAGTGACTGGAAAAACTATCAGATGGAATATACCAGTAAATTAAGATTTTTCTTCACAACAAACCATAGATAGTGATGATAAAAATAAACCAAAAGAAAAAGTACAATAATAGGTATGTATAGTACTTTCTTCCAAATAATTACAATCTTAAGCATCAACAATTTTTAACTTTTCCAAAAAAAGAACATAAGCATAGGAGATTTAACTGGATATTGGACAATGCAAACAATATAGAGAATTGAGAAAGATACCATCCATGGTTTAGGAAATTAAATTGCATTAGACCATAGTTATTTGATTTACAAAAATTATCCAAGACATTACATGCAAGATGGACAGACAAGGAAATAATCACTTAAAAGGAAGTTTATTAGTGAAAAAAAATTAAAATAAAGAAAATCTTAGACCTTCGAGCTGTCCTCAGCTGCCTGCGATTCTCGGCAGTGCTGCCCAGGGCATAACAACCAAGTAGAAATTCCCAAACTTCTGGCCTAATAGCTGGATCCGCACCCTATCATATAAAAGAAATAAAGTCATTAAAGTAATATTAGAGGTATAAGAAAGGGTCATCATTTAGAAGTAGTGAGGAGAGAAGGTAGGCATTGTCATTCCAGCTTAACTGAAAAAATTATAGCAAGGTGGGTAGAAAGAAAATTGACTGAAAAAATTTTTAGATGACCAATGCAACATATAATTTACAAGCGCACAAAAAAACTATAAAATTTGAAATGCAGAAGAAAAAAAATAAAGCCCATATAATCCGAAAGCACATATAGCAGGTATGCTATGATGAGGTTAAGCATCATTAAGATTCTAAAGGCAACTAAAGCCCCAAACACAGAAATCTCTACAAATAGCAGCTCAAACATGTTTGGCCCCCCGCAAGGAATGCTGAATAAGCAGCCTGTTAAAAAATTTTCAAATCCTTTCAACAAACTGTCTGCCGGCTTTCAGATAACAATATAAAATTACACAGAACCGTTATAAGCAACATCAGATTGTTTGAAGATAAAATCACACACCACAACTAAATTGACTCAAACTTTAGCAATTTTTCCTAAAGAGATCCTAAAATGCAGAAAATGATATTGGCACTTTAAATTCAGGAAAACAACAAAAAAAAAATGCATGTTTCCTTTTCCCTCTATCATTTTCTCAATTAGCATATGCATTTGGATAACGGCTTAATACATAATATAAATTTCCATGTAGACAACAACAACAAAGGCACACCTTAAAGTGAGGCTACTTTTCTCTAACAGGAAATATTCAAATTTCAACTTGAAAACATTTTCAGCATTTCAGTGACCTTAGACATTAGTTTGAAAAAAGCTTGCAAACTCTGTCTTCGCATTTAATATTTACTTTTAATCTGCCTGCTGCTTTTTCCTTGCCTAAAACCAGTCATATCTAAAAATATAAGAAAAGGACAGGCATTATAAGTAACATTACCGAACAACAAGGTTCCTACTGTCCTATGATGCACGGAAACTTCCACGTTTCCGAAACGTTTCTGTATCAGAAACTTCAGGAACTTCTCAAAAAAGTTTTAGGGCCATTTATGCAAATATAAAATATTAGGAAACACGTTGCCTACTTGAAAACGCATTTCCAACTTGGAAAATATATTTATTTAGCATTTTCTTAAATAGAGGGATAAGCTCAACTGAATTTTAGTAACTGTAGCCATGAGCAGCAGCACAATAGCTCAAGGTACATAGAAATGGTGAAAAAACTTACCCCTAAAACAATCAACTTGAGTGCTTTATGAAAACCAGAAACCTTCCCATCATCATCAAAAGCTGCTTGCCACTTGTCTGGTTTAAGCATCCTGCTTACCTGCCGCATCATAGACTCTCATATCAGAATGTTGCAACAAAATCTCATATTTATCCTAGAAGAGAATTTCCAGTAAATGAGGAGGAAAAATGATCATCATCACGATTACCATTATAAAGGAAAGTAAATCAAGAGAGGAGCATTTCTGTGCAAACTGAACAAATCACACCACAACCAGAGTGAGTTTTCAAACTTTAACAATATATAAAAGGATTACTAGGATAAGCAGTACATGTTCACTCTTACATCTCTATACTCCAAGCATAAACCAAAATCATTTCAATCCAAACAATTTGAGACAGAAGACACATGGTCACTGTGAATGATGTCAGAAATCCCACCTACTACTACAGAAGTGAAGCCATGATCAATCTCTTGTTTAATTTCTGGCCTAAGCTCTTCTTACTTCTGTGCTTCACGGCATCTTGTTTCTCCTATTGCCCCTACATTCTCTCACATTTGACAGAATATCTTACAGTCAATACACCTGTGTGCCTATGTCATGAAACAAAATGTGCTTGCAAGCATGTTGTAAGGAATTTAGGGGGAGAGGAAGTGAGGGACAGAGATACAATTGGCCTGCCATTTCAATAATCAATAAGAAATTCTCTTATTACTTTCTACTCCATTCTCACAAGTGCGTGAGTGGAAAATTCTTAAAAGAGAAAGGCATAAACCATCCAAGATAGTACTTTATGCAAGCAATGACAATAATACTGGGATTTTTGTATAGTTAATAAAAGAAAATAACCAAGAGAACACCACAAAATTCAGCAGCAACTAAAAATTTAACAGCATTGATGTAAAATGAATAATTAAAAAAAAAACTGATTGCTGATAGATTCTTACAGGCATAAATAACAACAACCTTTATGGGGGATTGAGCTAAACAGGGATCTCCAATATCGCGAACAATTGAACCAACTCTCTGCAAATTTACTGCTCCTGGATTTCCACAACTCCATTGCTTCTCCTCTCCTCCACCACAAGACATTAACTTTTTTTTTTTCACAGTTCACACAAACTCCTATCTCAACCTTTCCTCCTTGTCATCAAAACCAGATTAAATCTCAATTTCAAAAAAAACAACTGCCACCCAAAAAAAAAAAAAAATCCAAGGTAAGCTAAAACAGAATTCATTAAAAAAATGTAGCACAAAAGAACAAATATTTGACTGCAAAAACACAAATCACGAACTACAATATCTAATTAAAACCCTAATGATCGGAGGTTCCTTGAATTCCGAATACAAATTAATAAACAAAAAGAAATAATAATAATCCGATTAAACAACAACTCATATTCAACCTTCCAAATTAAACTAAAAATCAAAACAAATCCATTAACAATGATTATATATATATATATATAACAAAAACGATCAAATAAAATCTTCGATCAATGAAACAATGATCACATCATTTAAAACAGAAAAATGCACACAGCGACTGAGAGTACCTGACGAAGAACAATGAGATCGCTGACGGTGAAAGGAGGAGCTTCTCCTCCATCTCCATTGCCATTTTTTTAATATTTTTTTAATCAGAAATGACCATTTCTTCTCTTGAACAAAAATAATATGTATATATTTATATTTAAGAAAAAAATACTAAAAAAATAAAAATAAAAAACAGATTAAGAGGCAAAAGGAAGACTTAAAACAGCCGTTTCTGTTATCTTTGTAAACAAACAAACTATAATAATGATAGTAATGTTGCAAACAAGATAGTGAACCAAATTTTCAAAATTTGAGGTTATTTTTTCCTGTTGTGTATTAAAATAGTTAACCAACCCAACAACCAAATAGTTATGGAAAAAAAAAAAATTAACCTCATGCAATTAAAAAAATTATTATTTTATGTTTTTGAATTATCAGTAAAAAAAATTCACTCGGTTAAATATGAGCAGAACTATAAAATGATAAATCTCTTAGAATAAATAACTAATTTGATTCGATTCGGACTGAACCACAAAAACAGTAAAAATTCTTTAAAAACTAATTTAACATGATAACATATATCACGTCTTAAATTTGAAATATAGCTCAAGCGAAAATAGTTTTGACAGCTAATTTTAGTAGTTGTTGGTGAAATTATTATTTTATTAATAGACATATAAATAATTTTATTTGAAACAATACCTTTTAGCAAGACCAACAATTTCTAATACAACATGAAATAATACAAAGTTAAATAAATTTAGCATAAATGAAGTTGGGTTGTAAGCATATTAATTCATTTAAAATCAGTCAAAAATAGATATATTTAAAAAGATTAAATATATCTAATCCGTTTAAAATATAAAATGACATACAGTATAATGTATTAAAACGTGGTATACAATATACATACACTCAACTAAAAAAATTAATATATAAATATATATAGTTATATATTTTAAAATAAAAATATATGCTGTATTAATGTTTAAATAATGTTAAAACAAATATAATCAATTTTTTAAATTATTATATAGGACATAAAAAATTTATAATAAATTAAATTAATTTCAATTAATTTTTAATATCTTCATTGTTAGATAGATATTCTTGTAAATTTAAGAAAAAAACTAACTGATTGATATTTTGATTTGTTAATGAATATTAAATTCTCGAAGTGTGCTCATTTTTATTTTTTAATATATATATTATTAGTGCAGTCTGCGATACGTTTAAAGATGGCTGCGCCAGTTCCAAGCAACCAACAGAAAAAAATTAATGCTAAATAAATATAAGATATTACCATGATATCATACGATATATATTTTTTGTCTTCATGTTCATGTGTAGTCACTCAAGCAAAGGCCGAGTCATTTTTCCTTTTTTTTAAAAAAAAATTTACATAACAAAATAATTATTTTATTTTGATTGTTTAGAGAATTTAATTTATATATATATATATATAATATGGCACCATGTCTGAAAATTATATGTAATATTTACTTTAATATATGAATTTAATAATATTATATAAATACACGAAGCATAAATTTCTAATCAACCATGAAAATGAAAATTTTTATATAATTAATTAATATAAATTTTATTAAAAAATAAAATTTCAATTAGTCATCATAAAATTTGGTTGTAAAATAAGATGAATTCTTAAATTTGTGAATAGAAGTTTTCAATTATATTAATCAATCAACCATGGTTTATATATATATATACACACTAAGTACTTAAAAAATAAAGATAATTTTTATTCAAGTCATTAACTTTTTATATTATAACAAATAACTAACCATCATATTAATTTCTTACACAATATATATGCCGAACTTAAATATTCCATTTTTTTTTCCAACAACTCCTTAATTTTTTTATGCACATCAGAGCATACAGTAAATATATTTATAAATATATACACTTAAATATAATTTATATCATAAAATATAAACTAAATTTTAAGTGAAATTAACTTTTTTTTTTAAAAATAGTTGTGGAAGTTTAAATTAAAAAAAATCTTTTAAATTGTATACAACCATGCTTCTTTTTATATATAGCCAATCCTTTAAAAGACAAAATTCATTTTTATTTTTATTCTAATCATTAACTTCTTATAATATATAAAAAAAGAAAGTAACCATAACACCAATTTCTTTCACAATATATATAAATATGTCAGACTTAAATATTTCCACTACTTCTTTCCAATAACTTTTTTAAATTTTTTATACACATCTAAGCATACAGTAAATATATTTATAATATAATTTATACCATAAATTATTTATTAAATTTTAAACAAAATTATTTTTCTTAAATAAAAAACATGGGTGAAATTTTTAATTTTTTTTAAAGCTTCCTAGATTATAACAAACATATAGGCTTTGCAAGGATTTGTGAGATATTAAAAAAAAAAAGAAAAATCAGGAAAGTAAGTAATCCCATTATATATCAAAATCATTAAAAGAAAGAGAAATGATTATGAGGATTTCAACATCATGATGTACAATCATGTTTCATAATAACAAAGTATGTTGAATATAATTTTGATGTTCACCCTTGTCAATTCCAAATTCCAAAATTAATATGTTAAAAAAAAATTCCAAAATTAATGAAGTTGATTTTGTATTTATCTTTCATTAAATCAACATAGCGATGGTGTGTTCTGTATAAAATAATAGTTTTGAGACTAAAATAATTATTAATTAAATAAAATTTTTAAAAATACATAATTTAATAAATTATTTTTATTTTTCAGAAATAGTCAAATAGTAACTCTTCTCTAAAGTGTCATGAAGTGCAGAGTTCGAATTCTGGAAGGACCTCCCTATAAACCAAAAAAAAATTAGTTGCTTCCTATTATATAGTCCATCAATATCTAGATCATATGATCTTATATTAACCAGAAAAATTATTTTTATTTTGGGATAAGTATAATTTTGATCCCTGTGGTTTTGCCTTTTGACAAAACCAGTTATGTGATTTTTTTGGATTTTTAAGTACCATATATTTCACATTTTTTTTAGACTTTAATACCCTTCTAACAAATATTGTTTAAAATTTATGTTTTAATGTTAAAATAATATGCATTTTCAATGCTAAAATCATATAATGAGTAATATATTATTCAGCTAACTACAATAAACCCACAAAAAAAAAATTAAATTTAGATGTATTTTTAATTTAATTATGAATAAAAAGAAATAATTTTTAAAATAAATTTACAATATTTTTAAAAATAACTAATTGATTAGATTGATTGTAAATCATATATAGAATAAATTTATCATTGATTTAATATTATATTAACTTTTCTCATAAAATAATGATACTATTAGTTAGAAGGATACTAAAATATAAAAAATGTAAAACATATGGTACTTCAATACTAAAAAAAACTACAGAATTAGTTTTCAAAAGGCAAAATCACTGGAATTAAAATTGTACTTATTTTTTTTTAATTTTTTAGATATAGAGGAGTTACATAGCTTAAATATTGATGGATGACATCATAAGGGGCAATTCTCATTAATGGACTTCACAATATGGCCAACTTTCTCCTTTTAAATTGATGATGATAAAATTCGAACCCTACATTTTCTGATGCCATTGAAAAGAAATTACCATTTGACTACTATTTCATTAACATTTTTGCTTATATTTTAGCATAAAGAGAATAGATCTTATCTTGCATTAAATCAACGTGTTGATTGTGTAATCTCTAAACAATAATAGTGTTGAGACTCAAAAATTATTAATTAAGTGAGATAGTAATAAATTTACGAGTATCAACATGGGTTGTTGGGTCGTGTTCATATGGGGTTGATCCACTCTGGTGATATGATTAGGGTCAACATGAAAACAACTTATTTATTAATTGTGTCAAATATTTCAATCTGAACACGACACGAAAATTAAATGGGTTACACGAACATGACACGTGTAATCCATTTATTTAAATAGATTGTGCGGGTCATAAAGTTCAACACAACCCATTTAACCCATATAACGTTTATAATATATAAAATATTATTTTTCATTAAAAACTAAAAATAATATCTATAATTTAGCAATTTACATAATAAAATTATAAAAATATTATTTTTATAAAAAAATTACAATAAATAACCAATTTATTCTTTAAAAATCATAACAAATTCTATGGATTTTTGACCCAACACGATCCAACATGATACGTATAATTAAACTCGTAATACGATCTAGTTAAACCGTGTCATAAACGGGTTAACCTGTTTTTGACACGAACACATTTAACCTCAACCCTACTTCGCTAATTTTACATATTAAGTGAATTGTGTTCGCGTGTCACTACCCATTTTAACACCCCTAGATTCCATAGGTTTTCTCATATGATAACTTATATTGCTGCAGAATTACAAACAACATGACTAAATGTTGGAGTTTAGAAAGGAAAAGGAGAAAAAGAAATGTTTGCAATGAGATAAACAATGATATAGAAAATAATGATTCATGTGATGTAGAAAAAAATGATGGAATGTCACAAAAAATTGAGATAAGCGCTACTCAATCTAAATATAGTAGATGTCATTCATCACTTCCTGTAAGAGAATTTTATTGTTTAGGTAAAGATTTATACACTGATCACCAATTATTTTATGTTTTATAATTAGACAACTAGTAGTTGTTATTTTCTTGTGATATGATATGAAGAAATCTCTATAAAAGTAATTAGGTACCACCATTATAGAGGTTATTTTATATTTTCCCCTTGTATAACTTATATAAATGGGCATATGAAAGAATGCAAATTAGATATTGATTTTATTTTTTATTTTGATATTTTGGATGATTTGAGAGGTTGTGGCTTTGATATTCTTAAAGGAGATAAATTTTATTATTTAAAGGTAGATTGTTCTTTGAATGATAACAATGGACTAGTAGAAATTGTTGATGATAGTGATGGAAAAAATATACTTGGTAGCTATCAAAAGTATATATGGACACATTGGAATAATATATTTTATTCTATAACACTTTTTAAACTTTTATTTTTAATTTATTTAACCTCTAATCATATGGTTTCTTAACTACTATAACCCATGGCATGCCAGAGTGGAGTAGCATGTGTTTTCAATCTCCTTTAAGCATGTGTTTTCAATCTCCTTTAAGCATGTGGTATATTGAAATTATTCGTTGTGGTGGCTGTGTTTTCTTCTTTAATTTTGCTTTTAGCTTATATCAAGATTGTTGTTGCATGTTTTCTTTTTCCTAATGGTTGGTTGCATGTGAGGTGCCTTTGAGAGAGAAGGATGTAAATTGTTAGGATTAACTTAATAATTACTAGTTATTAGTTTGTCATCGTACTAAAAAAAAAAAAAAATAAAGGGATATTTTCTACATATGAAGTTTTTTATGTATCAAAAAATTAGTTATGCATATAAACAAATTTAGTTAAATAAAATTTGAAAACATGAGTTAACATGCACATAATTTTAGTTATTGTATGCTTACTTTCTATTAAATATAAATATAATGTTCATAGCTAGTAGTTAGTATAATATTAGTTATATTTCATATTATACATTGTCTAATACAAAAAAAAATTTTAATACTATATAGGTTCTCTTTCCCTTTTCTAGTCAAGCCCTTCTGACTGAAGAAACAAATATTGTTATGTTGTTGCTTTTGTCTCTCTTGCACAATGTGGTCCAATGGCTTTGCTGTTGAGTAAAGCGTTACTAAGAATGTCATATTCATTAGCTTAGTTCATGTAGCTCCTCACTACACCCATGAAATAATTTTCAACTCTTACATAAACAATCCTTGTCTTTTATATCTATCACTCCTTAAATTCAATCTTCTGTTTTGCATTAGTTCTTGCCACCACTAGTTGTCTTTACCCAAAGGCTTCATCTACATCCGCTAACTATCCACCTCAACAAATATTGATCTTGGTTTGGCTTTAGAATTTTCTCCCAATTCACTATTTTTATCATTTTTTTTCCAATTCACTACTTTTATCAATTCTTGTTCTTCATCAATCTCCAATATATTTAGTGATTTGCCTTCCAATTTTACGCTCCCATAATAACCAAAAATAGAGGAAATAAAACACAAAAGAATAATTTTTTTTTTCAAAAAAAATAAATGCATAAGAACGATGGTTTTTTTGTACTTCTTACCAAATCATTTCTCAAGACATGAATGATATCCTTAGCATTCCATAGTCTACTATTTTCTCCGACCATCTTATTAGTTTTTTGGACAACAATCTCTCTCCCCATTTGTTCAATCGAGTTATACATCCTTTTTTTTTTTTATATAAATAGATAATTTTATTAAAAAAAGATATGAGGGAAAAACTACTTAGAAAATCCAAGTGATGAAAAAATCCTTCCTAGAACTAAAAAGAGATACAATAGAAAGGAACCAAAATAACTAGAAAGTAACTAAATAGAATTAGTCCGACAACAAACTCCAACTGAATCAATAAGTAAATTTGTAGCTGAATAAGGAAATCCTAGAAAAGAAGTTTTCATCTAGATTGAGACACGCATGAAGATTAGCTTTTCAAGCTATAAAGGAGAGGGGTTTCTAAGAGAGAAGCCAATGTCATTACGGTGAAGCCAAATGGACTAACTAATTATAAAAAATAACAAAGTCCAAAAACGACGCTGAAGATTCCCAAGCACAAGGCCACTCCCTTGATTATAGAAAACCAAAAAATGATTCTATACAACAGAGTGAATACCCTACTAATACAAGAAGAAGCTCCAAATTCACCATGAAAAATCATAGTGAATAAGTAAATGAATAACCAATTCACCAAAAGAGCCACAAAATGGACAGACATTCTATAAGATGGGACAAATACTAAGCATAAATAAAAGACCTCTTGTGGGTAGCCTATAAAGCAAGGCAAAACAACTCAACTTTAGCTGGAATAAAATTTAACCAAAGTTTGGGAAGAATAATAGTATAACAGGACTTTAAATGCAGCATAAAGAGCTTATATAGGTTATTGACAAAAAATGAATGAGAAGAGTTTACTGACTATAAGAGTCTATCATTAGTCCTAAACAAAATAAACACCTGACAAATAACATTAAACACGGACACAAGTAACACATGTTCATGCAAAGATAACATCCGTTTCAATTTTAAACTACAAGACCAAGAACAATCAGACCATGAGCCCATCTGCGATAGATAACTATATGGTCACTGCGATAAATTAAAAAGAGCTGGAAATAAGGAACAAAGAGGCTTAGTGTGTCACATCCATACCCTAATTATAGGTATAATTGCATTCATAATACATTGCATTGACATACATGTTGATAGAGTTTAAGCATAAGCTAGTATTTGTAGTCAAGTTAGTGCATCGGGTTAACCGTGTTTTGTATTTGATCAAAGAGTGAGAATTTTAGAATTTTGATGTCACTCAAAATAAGTAAAATTTTGAGAATAAAAAGGATTTGGAATAAAAAAAAAGGAGTAAATGAATGTCCTTAATTGAACAATTGAAAGCTTGAGGATTTATAGGTAACTTAAGCAATTCATTAAGGACCAAAATGAG
>CATIWM010531159.1:0-28699 GCA_949671775.1 Mallotus repandus | reverse complement strand
TATTTAAGAAAGAGCAAATTCACCATATGGCCGTGGAAGGATATAACAGTGAGAGTGGCAATATCTCCATGGATGCATTCCTGAAGGACAAAGTGGAAGGTAGTACAACAAAAGTTGAAAATAGCGTTGGAGAGGCTAAGAATGCTGTTCTGCGCCAGCTTTTTGTAACTGTTAACCTGAAACGTTGTTATGCTGTCAAACATCAAGTTTCCAGATTGAAAAGGTGCGCAGATTGTCTACATTAAGAGTCTCATAAACCAATAAATACTGTACTGTCTCTATTGATCATGAATATTCAGCCTTGAGTATCTATTGACTTGCCTGTCAACTGTGAAGTGGTCTCAACATGTGCCTTTACTTTTAAATAAATATAGGAATTTCAGCATGTCAAATAATTTTCTAATGTTCCAGCCTTAAATATACGTACAGCTTTGCCTCTGGTGGGAAATATTCTGCCCGTAGCAGCTCAATCGACATTGAAGATATTGATGATGCTGCGCAATTCAAGGATATCCCAGATTCTTTGATTGATATTCCTCCAAAGTCATTCCCTCTTGTGATAACTTTTTACAAGTTTCTGATGATGCTTGATAGAACAATTGGTAACTCATATTTTCAAAGATTTCGTGATGCAAGGCTGCTTTTGCATGGTGAAATGGCAAGTTCAGGATCTATTGCTATGCAAACCTTTATAAGAACAAGGGAGGTCAACTACGAGAAGTTTTGTTCAGTTTACTGGCCGCATTTTGATGCCAAGTTGACTAAAAAGCTTGACTCATGTAGATTTTATACAGAGATAATATCTCAAATAAAAGGTGGCTTGCGAGCAGGGGAGTCTCCTGATGGTAGACTCAGCCGGGAGGACTATGTTATGTTGTCTAGGGGTCGGATATCCACTTTAAGTAAGCAGCAGAGAGAAACAATATATGAGGGTTTTGAAGATTATGAAAAGATGAAGACATCAAATGGGGATTTTGACATAGCTGATATTGTCATAGATCTCCATCGTCGGCTTAAAAATGAAAAATATGCAGGTGACATTATGAATTTTGTGTATATTGATGAAGTTCAGGATCTTACCATGAGGGGGGTTGCTCTTTTCAAACACATCAGCAAAAACGTGAGTGAAGGCTTTGTATTTTCAGGTGACCCAGCTCAAACTATTGCCAGAGGAATTGATTTTAGATTTGAAGATATAAGATCTCTTTTCTACAATGAGTTTGTTTTAGCAAATGAAGGGAACGACAGAAAAAATGAGAAAGGTCAAATATCTAAAATTTTTCAGTTGAACCAGAACTTCCGCACTCATGCTGGTGTTCTCAAGTTAGCTCGGAGTGTCATTGACCTTCTTTACCGTTTCTTCCCTTCATTTGTTGATATACTGAGTCATGAAACTAGTCTGATATTTGGGGAAGCCCCGGTTTTGCTTGAATCTGGGGATGACAATGAGAATGCAATTGTAACTATATTTGGGAACAATGGTCATACAGGAAGAAGTGTTGTTGGGTTTGGAGCAGAGCAGGTGATACTAGTAAGGGATGATTCTGCTAGGAAAGAAATCTGTAACTATGTTGGGAAGCAAGCACTTGTTTTGACTATAGTTGAGTGTAAGGGCTTAGAATTCCAGGTGAGGATCGTTGACATTACAATCTTTATTTCTACTTTATCAAGTTCTTACTCTTGCGCCCGCAAAGCTTGGCCTGGATGGCCAAGCTGCCGCCACTGGCATTGCCACGAGACCCCACCCCCTTTGTTGGTGTTCCCCCCTCCCCCATTGATGTATGACCAAAAAAAAAAGTTCTCACTCTTGCCTTTGTTGCTGTCAGTCTTGTTTATAACTATCTTGATATTGTTTCCTCTATTGGTTGGGGTAATTTTGTAGCTACCATCTTGTCAAATGCTCATATTTTCTTGGCTTATTTCATATCATTGCATCTTTTAACTTTCTACTTATTATCTTTTTAGGATGTGCTACTGTACAACTTTTTTGGTTCCTCACCATTGAGAACTAATTGGAGAGTTCTGTATGGATACATGAAAGAACAAAATTTACTTGATGCTAGTTCTCCACGATCTTTTCCAAATTTTAACCCAGCAAAACATAATGTCATGTGCTCAGAGTTGAAGCAACTATATGTTGCTATAACTCGTACGAGACAGCGATTGTGGTTTTGTGAGAATGAGGAGGAGTTCGCTAAACCAATGTTTGACTATTGGAGGAAGAAGGCCCTTGTTCAAGTCAGGAAGCTGGGTAGTTCATTGGTATTAGCAATGCAAGTTACCAGCAGTCCAGAAGAATGGAAATCGCAGGGTTATAAGGTGTGCTGGCTCTTATTTGCTAATGTCTGAATTATAATTGTTGATGCAATGTTGCCATAAACTGCTGCCGTTCAGTGATGCAGTTTATGGCAACATTACATCTAGTTGGTATACCAGTTGTCTTTTTTTACACATTATTGTCTTCCATATAACTTTGATAGTTTCAGTCATCATGCATGCCACTTTTTGGTGTAGCATTAGGCTGACTGAATTTCTCATGTACTGTTTTCCTTTAGTTGCATGAATTTAAACCTTCTTTTCCTTGTTTGTCATGCAGCTTTTGTATGAGGGTAACTACGAGATGGCAACAATGTGTTTTAAAAGAGCAGGAGATGAATATGGAGAAAAATTGGCCATGGCTGCTGGGCTTAAAGCAGCTGCTGACAGAATGCATGCTTCAAATCCTGAAACTGCCTCGATTGCCCGTAGGCGGGCAGCTGAAATCTTTGAATCCATTGGAAAAGCTGAGTATGCTGCAGAATGTTTTTACATGTTAAAAGAGTATGAAAGAGCAGGTACAATGTATTTTCCTCTTCATTCCTTATTTAGGCATTTCGGGAATGAGTCCAAAGTTTGATTAGTGAGGTTGCAGGACTTGAGTTCTACTTACTTTCCGTAGGGCTTTTCGTTCTTCGGACATCCTATATGTGTGGTCTGCTCTTAGGCCTAGAATGGTTTCATAATGAGCATGATCTATCATGAAGCTGCAGCTAATATTGAACTTGTATGATTTTACACTTTCAACACTTTGGAAATCTTTTGCGAATCTTCACACCTTTTTGACTGGGAGTTTTTGCCTTTTCAGGCAGAATTTATTTGCAATGTGGGGAATCTGCTATGGAGAGAGCTGGAGAATGTTTCTACCTTGCTGGATGTTACGAAAATGCAGCAGAAGTATATGCTAAAGGTAACCAGTTTGCTAAGTGCTTATCTGCCTGCACCAAAGGAAAATTCTTGGATATGGGCTTACAATATATTCAGTACTGGAAAAAGCATGTGAAAGCAGATTATACGTTTGAGAAAATCAGAGTAATTGATAGAATTGAGCAAGAGTTTTTGGAAAGCAGTGCACTTCACTATCATGAGGTGAATGATAATAGAGCCATGATGAAATATGTTAGAGCTTTTAATTCCATAGCTTCTATTCGCACTTTCTTGAAAAGTATCGCTTGCCTTGATGAGCTTCTGTCATTTGAAGAAGAATCAGGTAACTTCCTGGAGGCAGCCAGTATCGCAAGGCAGAAGGGTGACATATTACTTGAAGCTAATCTGCTTGGAAAGGCTAAACATTTCAAGGATGCATCATTGCTTATTCTTTGGTATGTATGCGCTAGCTCTCTTTGGTCCTCTGGGAACAAAGGATGGCCATTAAAGCAGTTTGCGGGGAAGAAGGAGCTTCTAACAAAAGCAAAATTATTTGCAGAGAATGAATCAAAATATTTTTATGAGCTTGTGCATGTTGAGGCTGATATCTTGCTGAATGATCAGACTCAGAGTAGTTTGTTCATGATGAAACAGCATCTAAATGCTTCTCAGGCCCATAAGAATATTAGAGGTGAAATATTTTCCGCTCGAAAGATTCTGGATGCACATCTTAATGTAAATACCTCTAAATATGGGTGGGAAAATGACATGATTATTGATCTAGCACGATTTTCAGAAGAGAAAATCTCAAAAAATCAGGTTTTTTCTGAGACACTGGTTTACTTCTGGAATTTCTGGAAGGATAAGATTTTCAACATCTTTCATTATCTTGAATGTGTTGCAAAACAAGATGTTAATGCATATAGAAATTATGGAGAATTCTGCTTGAATCACTTGGGCGTCCGCAGGCAGTTCAATATTGTGGATACTACCTATCTTCTTATGATTTCAGATGCATATTGGGTGAGAGGCTTGGACAGTCGATTTATGAAAGGCACTGGGCAGTTCATTTCACTAGATGTTCACCAATTTGTGTCTGCTGCTCAGAGTTATTGGCGTTCAGAATTGCTTTCTGTTGGAATGGGTGTGTTAATCAAACTTGAAATCCTCTATAACCTCTCAAATAACAACCATCTGTCTCTCTTCTGCCAAAGCAGGCTTCTTATTCATATCTATACTGTTGCAAAATTTCTTTTGGATTCCATGTTTCTTGACTGTAGACATCCTGACAACAGGGCAATTCTGAAATTCATTCAACTTTCTGCTGAACGCTTGTTTAGCTGCATTTATCCACTACATTGGACAGAATCGTTGAAAAATAACATGATTTCTCTGAGGAGAACTGAGTTTTTCAGGAATCTAATCAAGGAAAATGTCTCTGAAACTGTCAGCTTGATGAGTAAGCTGTCTTATGGGCAGCTTGGAAGGATATCATTGGCAATTCTTGGGTCAGGTAAGCTGAGTAATGAGTTATATACAAAGATTGCAGATGGTGTAAAATGGAATCCAGCTTGGATGGCATTGATCACAGAACTCAGAAGGAATGCAGGATTAGAGGTTTTACCAAACAATGACATTGAAGTAGCAAATGAGTTGTCTCTCAAGTGGAAGTTACATGGAGCTTTGGAAGATACATATAATGCCAACTGTAGGAAAGAAAATGACTATATCCCACCTGAGTGCTTCCTATATCTTGTTGAGCGCCAACTGATCTTGTTGTCTTACTTCAGAGGTTACTTTTTCACGACGAAGTCTTCTTTTGCTGAATGGCTTATATACATGGAAGGTGATGGCAGCTCAACTACCACTTTAGTGGAGCATTCACCGGAACCTGCCAATGCCATCCTCGGGTTTTTAGTGGATGTTGTTCGGTACTTTCTGTACAGTAAGAAAGATATAATGGATTGGATTACGAAGTCGCACACAAATGTGAAGGACTGCTATGCAAGTGTGACATTGAGAATAGTAGCTGTAGCATGTTTGCTTTCTCTGAACTTTGGTTTGTGTCGGAACATGCTTTTTGAGTTGCTGGGTAGGGACTACATCACTGAACTATTGCCAAGGGAATTGCATAATGCCCTTCAAAGAAGGTGGAAGCTGCAAAAATCTCTGAACGTAAATGTGGATGTAAATGTGCTTGCTGATGCATTTAAGAAAATTGGTAATCCACTGGTAGTAGTGAGTTGTGGTAAAAGTTTGGGATTCTCATGTCCTGATGCCATATTTCTGGAAATGATCAATCAAAGCAACGAAGACATGTTAACAGTTTTGTTTCCAAATGTCAATGAAAGGGCCGAAGATCATGAAGGAACAATTGAGTTTGATGCTTCTAGTTCTAGCACATTCAAGGAAGTACTGCATCTAGATGTATATGATCAAGGAAAAAGGACCACGCTTGGTGAGGACAGCAGCGAACAGCTATCTGAACTTTTAAACTCGATGAATCATGAAGATTTCAGGAGCCTTGAGGCAAATGATCCAACAGTTAAGGTACTTTCAACTTCACTATATCTGTATAGTCTGAAGCACGCCATCATATATCTTTAGTCTAGTTAAAGTTGCATCCTTAATTTTTGAAATTTGAAAGGTCAATTGCTAACGACCTAAATGGGTACCGTAGGAGGAATTTAGAATGTGCTAATTGATCCAACCTAGATTACATTCCCATAATTCCCAAATAAAATGTGCTAAATAGCTGAAACTTGTCCTTTTTTCCTTCTCAAGTTTATGACTCCATCATCAATAGTTGAATCATGCATATTAATTCTATAGAGGGAATGTAACCGTATTTGCCTGTCTTAAATTGCAGTCTGCAAAGTTTTGTGATGAATGTGGAGCTCAATATCAAAGAGAAACCTCCAAGTTCTGCTCAGAATGTGGTACAAAGAGGCTAGGTATCTGAAGATATCTTGTGAAGTTCCCTAAATGTATAAATTTTTTTTTTGCCAATTCACAATCTATCATTTGTGTATCTCGGGGAGGTGCAGATTTAGGCATGTTAGCGAGCAGGGTCTAGAGTTGTTTCTTGCTAATGAATTGACGTCCTTGTTTAGATCCTTCCCAGCCGATTGTATACAATTTTGGTTGTAAATGGATAATTACACTTTGAGAAAAAGCACAACAGTTTACCTATAATCAAAGGTTCCATGGAAGACAATTTACCTATCATTTTTGACATGTTGACGCCTCCGCGGATGGATATAGTAATTGTAGATGGAGTTATGGGTTAAAACACTTGGAATGTGGTAATTGCAGATGGGGTTGTGAGTTTTAACACTCCAAACTTTGGTGGGATGTGAATATATGTCCACCAAATCATAATCTGTGTGTATGATTTATTGTAAACCTGAAGGAACATATATGATTTTGTTTCATGACAAGGAAAAAAGAAGAGGTACTACTCTTGCAATAGGGAAAAGTACATCAACGCATTTGTATGGTTTATTTTCAGGTTCTTACCCCAACTAAAAAGTGAAAAGAGTGCATTATTATTTTTCTTATGTGATTTTATTTTCATCTATCAAAGCGCCTTACAGTCATCATGGATGCATGTTTTATGCACTTATGGTCACAAAAGACCAATTACAGAAGTTGAAAAATGATAAGCTGTATTTACTTATAGACCGAAATCCTTGTGCAGTAGCCAATGGAAGACTATCTGCAGCAGGAAGTGTCTGGAAAAAAAAACATAATTAATCACTTCACCTTAAGTTTAATAACATTGCTTGCCATTAACAAGTACTTTGACATTCACTAAAACCAGCATAGCAGCTTTCATTGAATTAATAAACCTATCATCTTCGTATGGATATTTTTATTTTTGAAGAAAGCTCCAAAAATGAGCTTAAACAATGAATAGATTCCCTTGTCAGCAGCAGTTGACAGAGCTAAATGATTAATCCATTTCAATGACCTTTGCTTTGTGCTTCTCTTTTGTTAAAACTATTCATTAAAATGTAGGTACTTTTTCAAAAATAATTAAAAAAGGTAAAATATTATTAAAAATACGGTTGACTTTTAAAAAAAATTTCAAAAAATACGGCCTCTTACTGTTGAGACAACCTTGGAGTTTCTAAATGAATGCTGCCTATCAACCTGCAAATTCAGGGGTGAGATTGCCTTGTACGCCTGTCCACTGTCACCGAAACTAGTCCTAACCACCACCTACAATGGTGGTCGTGGTCCAAAAAGAGCTGCAGACTGGCAGTTGATGCAGAAGCTTAGTAAAGGGTTTGTCAACATTTATATATCCTGAGCCTTAAACATTGTTCTTGGCCCAGTCATTTATTTTCTTGATGTGTCTTTGTTTTCTTTGAAATTTCTCATCCAACAAGTTGGTTTGATTTCGTTTTCAGGTCATTAAATTCAAATAGTGATATTATTTCTTGATTGAAAGATTTTAATGTTATTGATATTGTGCATGGATTTTCAAAACGACTGCCGAAAATAACCAAAAAAATAAAATAACGTTTTTACATTTTTTCAACTAAAACAACTAATTTTTTAACAAAATCAACCAATAATTGTAATAATAATAAGAAGAAAAACAAGAAAAAACATTGTATAAATAAAAAGAAAAAGAAAAAAATAAATAAAAATAAAAATAAAAAAAGTAAATGAAACTATAAAAAAAGAAAAAAAGGAGAGAAAAAATTAAATAGAAAATAAAAATAAAAAAGAAGGGAAGGAGAAAGAAGTATTTATACAATGGAAGCAAAACAACCAAAATGCTCCAAGTTTTTTAAATTTACGCGCGTGCCTCCTTTACAAATTTTAATTACGTGCCTACTCCATTTCTTCCTCACCTGAAAAACACGCTTCCTCAGCTCTGTAATACCTCTCTCTCAGCTCAAAAACACCCTTCTCCCTCACCTATAACCACTCTACATCTGATCCAAACTGATTTCTTATCCAAAAAACCAAATTGAATCCATTATTTTCTCTAAAAAACACAGATATCATTCTACGAACCTTCATTATTTTTTTTGTAAAACCAAGCTCAACTCTACCTCCATCACATCAACCTCTTGTTCAAAATAAAACAACAAAAACAAACATCACCACGATTTCAAAAAAAAAAGAATAAAAAACAAGATTCGATTCGTCATTCAGATTCAAGAAGAAATTCAACAAGAATCAAAAAATCAAAGGTAATTCTCATCCATATTTGTCATTTTATACAATCGTTGAATGCATGCAAACTACGATCTCTTCTTAAATTAATCTATTCAAAAAGTATTAAACCCATATCAATTCTTAAACTCACCCAGATCTTCATTTTCTTCAATTTTTTTACCAATTAATTGATATACAAGATAATGTATGACATAAAAAATGTACAAACCTTGATTTCTTCAAAATAAACCTTCATTGATTTTTTATTTCAATTTACTTTTCTATTTCTGATTCGATTCAATGACATATGTGTCAAGTTCATTGGAAGATGAAAAAATAATGTATGTGCAGAGACATATTTCAAAATAAAGCACTTTTTATACATGCTTTCTTCATTTTAGAATCCTTTCAATTTACGTTTGGTTTCTAAAATAATTTAATGACATAAGAAATGTCATTATTTTTATATTTTTAATAAAATGTTGCAATATTTTTATGTTTTTTAATAGAAAGATTGTTCCTTTTTGAAAAAGGGAAACCCATTACTTAAACACATAAGAAATGTAAGGTGGGCTAATGCTTGATCTCTCTTCACATTGAATTGTTAGTTGTTTGATCAAATGAAAAATATTATGATTTAATAGGTGATAGCTTGTGTCATGTATACATTGAATGAACTTATGCTAAAATGGGAAGAATAGCTCATAGTAAGAGCAAATGGATGTAAATACTATATGAAAATGATAGTAAAAAATGTTTTTTATCTCTAATGAAAACACCTTTTTATTGTAGAAAAAGATAAAAAGTATTGTTTGGTCATATAGTTGGTTGAAGGGGAAAAAAATTGGATTTGGTGACTAGTACACATATTTAAGTGGTCTTTGTGGCCCAGCAATATTGTTTTAATTAAAATAAATGATGCATCATTGGTTTCATTGACGTATACATAAATGTTTATTTGCATGTTATTAATTTTAATTAGTGTCATGCAATTTACATATTAGCTTTTGTAGCTTGCCTGCTAATTTTAAGTTGAGTGAACTAGAAGTTCAAGGCAAGTGGGTGATGCTTCATTTAATTCTGAGCTCAATGGGAGATTCAAACCTGTGAAAGGAATCAATGAGTCGATTCTTTCTACATGAAGGTTCTGAATCAGAAATTTGAGTAATTTAATCCATAGATCGTCTCCAATTGAGTTCTCAAGTTAGATTTAGGTTCTTTTGGCTTCATTGGTCTGCTTTTGCTTGCAAAACTGTTCAGTTTTGTTCAAACTTTGGACTATTATAAGTGCAGCTAATGAATTCCATGTACCTATTTTCTTGGTATTGTTCAAAAGATTGTTTTATTCAATTTAGCAGAACATGTAGCGTCTGGACTTGGTCTAATGCTTATGCTAGTGTATATGTTGATGTGTTGTATAACTTTATTTTAATCTTTTTTATTTTTTATTTTTTGATGATGTGTAGGTGACTGGTGTACATATGTTGTTGTATTTGGTTGTTTTGCTTTTATGTTGACCTTAGTCATTTGTTCTTATCACTTAATGTATATACATGTTAAACTTCCTCCCGTAACTAATTTATGATTGTTGTCTATTTAATTTAACTTGATCAATTCATGTGTGGATTTGACCGATTGCCTCTTATATATTATGCAATAAATACATAATATTATAGGACAGAACTAAAAATCTCATATACATTTTGCAAAACCAAAAAAATTAAAATAGAAAAAATGAATCGGAAACAAAATATTAGCTAAAAGAATACAAAAAATTGAATCAGAAACTAAAAATAAACCAAAAAGATACAAAAAATGAATCGGTAACCAAAAATAAAAAATAAAACCAACATAAATTAATATAATAAAAAAAGAACATGCCAAATTAGAATCTTTCAACACTTCATCACCATCAACACCATCTTTAACAAAACTATCTTTAATATTGGAATTAAAACCAATATCCTCAGACAATTTCTTATCACCCTTAAAACAAAAACACAAAACAAAGTATCAGAAACCAAAACGATACAAAAATAATAAAACAAAACATACCCTAACAAAATCCTTTAATTCATCACCACCACCAATAGTTTCAACAAACTCTGAATCATAAGCACCCTTTTCACAACCAGCTACATCTCTTAAATCAGAACTAGAAGCACCAAAAGCACATCCACCTTTCCCTGCACTTTTAAAACAAGATCAGAAACTAAAAGTAAACCAAAAAGCAACAAATTTAAATACATGCTACCTAATGAAAGAACTGAGATATGGGGTATTGATTCTTGTACCTCTCGCATGCTAAGCAAGTGCTCTACCATCTAAGCTACACCCATCTTCATTTTTCATTTATTGAAACATTATTAAATTAGGTTATGATCTATTTCAGGATTGATTCTTCAATTTGAAGTTATAAGGCATTATTTTGTATTTTACAAACACATTAAACTACTTGAAATCTTAAAAATGTTAAAATTATATTTTTCGTGCTTGAAATATATTGATAAAATTGATTCTATTTTAGAATCATTAGAAATTTAAATTATAACTTTATTTTCCTTACCTAAAGTTCTATTATCACTTTTGAGAAATAGTCATGTTGGTTCAATTATAATGAATGTTACATCTTTTACACATTAAGAACTTGAATAATCAATTATGCAAAAAAAATTTGTTACATGTGAGTTGCTTGTATTTTGGCCATCACATTCTATGTATTCTTATAACCCACTTGAGGAATTTATGAAATAAAATCACAAAAAATATATTGGCGAATGTTTCACTAATAAAAAAAGAGGGAAAATTAAATAAAATAATTTTTTTTAAAAAGAGAAAAAGGAGAAAATAAAAAAGAAGGGAAGTACAAAAATTAAAAATAAAATAAAAATTTATAAAAAAGTGGAAAAGGAAAAAAGAAAGAAATAAGCCTATTTCCCAGAGATATAATTGTAAGACAGATCAAGTTTGGTGAGCTTGGAAAGGTTACAAATTTTTGAAGGGATTGAGCCTATGAGTAGATTGTCAAGCAAAAGTAGCTCAGAAAGCGAAGTAACCATATCAATTTCTTAAGGGATGCTACCATTGATATTGCTGGAAGCTAGGGAAAACTTTCTCTGACTTTTCAATGAGCTTATTTCAGAAGGAAGGTTTCCTGAGATTTTATTGTGGGACAATTCAAGGACAATGAGCTTGGAAAGGTTACTAATATTTGGGGGGATGGAACCATAAAGTGAGTTATTACAAAGATTAAGATTGATAAGATTGGGAAAGGATGAGAAGTTGAGGCTCTGAAGCGTACCTTTCAAACTAGAATCCGTAATGCTTATGTTGACAGCATTTCTAGCATTATTGCAATAGATTCCTGACCAATTGCAAGGTGTTCCTACAGCCCATAGAGATAGTATAGATTGGTTGCGGTTATCAAAGGTTGTTTTCCATTTTAGAAGAGCCTCTGCTTCATTGTTAGAAGCAGAAGTTGAAATTGAAACAAAAGCAAGGAAATAAAATATAGAAATTAGGTAGAACAGAGCTTGGAAAAGCTTGGAGAGTGGTTTCTTTAAAGAGGATGTCATCACTACTATATGAGACTTGCTGGAAGATGTTGAAGGGATCTCACTAAAAGGTTCTTTTATAGGAGAAGAGTTTTTAGTTAAGAGAAGAAGAAGAAGAAAAGCGAACAAATTTTCCTTATTTTATCTCAAACCAAATGACACAATCAATTAACTTTGTATCACATCAAAATCATATTCTCCTTTCATACCAACGGTGGCCCATCCACGCAGCAGCTAGCCACCCCCACAGTTAATTTCCATGAACTGTAGGTGTGAAAAGAGAATGTTGTCCAAAGTGGAACTGTTTAGACTCTTTGTCTGTGTGAGTGCATGGTACGCATGCAATAGCTAGCTAATTAATAGGTTGTTGTTGTTGCATATGTTCGTGGGTAATTTTTTTTATTTAAATTGTTCTTTTTATGTTTAATTTGGACAAACTTTTCTTTCTTTTTTTTTATTTCTCTAGAATTTTTTGTCTCTATTGTGACAAACATTAATTGGAGAACATTCTGAACCAAAACTTCTACCAATTCAATTTCAGGGATCGGTCTTGTTAATGGATCCCATTTTATTGTAAGCTCTGAAGAAACTTGTCTCTTGTTATTCGACATAAAGGATTAGCATTCAGGTAATCCTAGACTAATTACAGAAAACAGGATTAGTTATTATCTTCTTAGACACCTGAACACTTAACCGAATGGAAGAGATTGATACAGTTTTTTGGGAGAAACAAGAATGTCCTTCTCCTTCTTGTTGGTTCTGTCTCAACTCCTTCAAAATCCATTCAGCTCCTTATGGATCTTCCTTTTTGTGTTTGGACCAAACATATAATTTTGTTAGGCTTAAAAAAATGAAGGAAATGGCCCAAGCACCTTTTGATTATTTAAAATGGGTTCGTGTGAGCCTAATCACTATTACACAAAAATTGGGTAGAAAAGAATGGGTTTTGTTACCAGCTCAAGGTGGCAATAAGGGCAAGAAACAAGTCAAGTCCCTTCTAACCTGTTTGAATTGAATCAAATAGGAGGTTTGCTTCACTGGGAAGCTTGATCACTGGGATTAGATAATGGTTTAGACATCGGGTCTTAAAGAGAAATAAACTGATAATATATTGAGTTTTTGTCAAAATGTGTAGAAACTTACAACTAATGAGGCTTATGGCTTTTATAAGCTCTGGAGCCCGACTAAGAAAGGAAACTACAATTACAAACTTTCCTATTTAGACTAAAGAAAACAAATCAAAATTAGACTTTCCTTATTCAATACAAGGAAAAACTAAATTAAAGGAAATCTATCATACTACCAAAATGAGTCTTTTACCAACCGCTTCTTCTACTTGGGCCAATCCACCTATCTCACCCTTTTCCTAGTAAATGGGCTTCTGGAAGTGGGTTTTGAAGGTTCTTTGCATAAGACTGGGCCATTTGGGTAGGTATAAACAATGCCCCCAAGAATTTGAACAAGGTTCAGGCTGATGTGATAATTCTGCCATTTTCATAAGCCCAAGTGGCCCATTTTTTAGTAACCCTAATATGCTAAAAACCAAAAGACGCATTCTTACCACGCGGTTAGGGGCATTCTTGTCATTCATCGCGTCTCTTCATCTCCCTAAAATTACGCTTATAAAAGGGAGGAGTCCCAATTATTTAACCCACTTATTGTAAAAAATCTACTTTCTCTCACATCAGAGCTTCTCTCTCTAGCATTAGTGTTCAAGTCTCCAACTTTGAGGTTTCTCACCTAGGTATGTCTTTTGCCCCTTCTCTTTTCGTTATGTTCAATCGGCCATTCAGATCCCTTGACTGAATATCCCCTTTGTGATTTCAGACCAATAATTTACTATGGAGAAATCAAAGCAACCTACTTCTTCACAGGCTAAGCAAGAAGTTGATCTCTTGTCTCAATTGGAGAGGGTAAATAACATCATTCAGGCTTCCACAGCTACTCCTAAGGTACTCCTTAGAACTTCTAATCATCGTAGTAGCTTGATTTAGGCCCTATGCTTATCAAGGACGATAAGTGGATCAAGAATTTTATACCCATATGTGTGGAAGATCCCTGAGATTTAATTGGCCTAATGACATGACTTTATGGAACAAAAATATTCCAATTTGATCTTGGCCGAGCCCAACAAAGGACTATTTAGTATGGTTAGCCCTTTTAGAAGCTACCTTTTCTAGCTTATGGAAAGAGATAGGTATTTATGATATACTCCAACTCTCTAAGACTAATATTCTTATTAACAAACCGCTACTATTGGCCATGTCATTATTTTTTTGGTCTCGTTCATGCAATGTCTTTATGTTTAGGGAGGGCATGATAACCATCACCTTATACGATCTAGCTGTTATATTCGGCCTTCAGCTGTTTAGAGAAGAAGTTAGCCCACCCCAGACAAGGTCAAGCATATCTTTTTTTTGCTTTACTGGATATGTCGATTCATTGGATGTCCCAGTTCCATTAAAGTCACAAAAGAGTTCCTTCCAGTAGTTATGGCTTTTTCTGATGGTCGCAAGTTGGCATTAGGCCCTTTTGTGTTGAGCCAATTCTATAGGGGTATACATCAACTAATACTTTCAAAGGATAGGAACAACTTCAAATTGGGGTTTGGTCCCTTATGGATTGCTCAACTATAGTTCAATGCCTACTTCCCCAATTTAGTAGATCAGCCTCCAAAACCAGCATTTAGATTTTGGGGAGTTATGCCTCGTGGCTCTATCGATTTGAATGCAAACATTCGACCTTCAGGCGAATTCTTTCATTCTTTCTACAATACTCAAGACCGATCAGAAAAACACTTATATCTTGTTCTTCCTACTAGCTTTGGTCCGTCAAAGGTATTTGATGATTTCAATGAGCATAACCTTTCCCATGATTGGATATCAGCCTGGCAAAGTATATTAGTAGGCAGGGATACTCCTTTCGGGCTGGACTTGGATATGAGGAACAATAAATGTGGGGTTAAGTTGTACTGTCCCCATCTCGTGTCAAGGCAATTCGGTCTTTGCCAATCCCTACCTTTCCCACTTCTCCAAACGTGCAACACCCTTTTTTACAATCAGCCAACATTTAATTCTATACACTTTTATAATAAACTTACTTAAGCTTGCACCTTATCAATCTCTCAATTGCAACTATGCTCTCTTCCCATCAACTCTAGTACGACTCCCTTTTTTGATACATTTTGGTACTTCTTCTGTAGCAAGCAATTTAACTTATCTTCTACTAAAGTTATAAATATTCAAAAATGGGAACTGACTGAGGATCGGACTTCATTTTTTTGTAGGGCCAAACAAAGACTCAAGGTGAGTTCATTCGTGAAATACGTAAATTTAAAAGCTTCTACCATTGCAAGTACAACTACCGAGACCAAGATGAAATGCGGAGGAGGATGGCAGAAGTTAAGGCCAAATTACCATAGGAGTATAGCCTTGGTGATTATGTGTCCTATTTATAGACTTGTACCAACTACCCTGAGGTAACCAATCTAGATGTATGCTCATGCTCTTATGTGAATTGGTCTCCTGAGGTTCCATTGGCTCCCTTTAGCATAACTGGCCCTATGGTTTCTAAACTTAGGCCGCAAAGCAAAGTCAGCTGGACTAGTAATTTTGAGGGTGATCCTATATCATTAGTCATGGTGATTCGACCAATCATCCTCCTTTGCACATCCTTTCATCAAACAGTCAGATAGTTTTCTTGCCATAACACCAAGTTTATTATCCTCATGGATTCTCTATTTTACTTTTCTTTCTTCAGATGCCATAGAAAGACTGATTGATGTTCTGGAAGACTAGCCTAAAACTAAAAAGGCTAAGACTCACCATCGGTCTAAAAAGAGTGTTTCTAAATTGGCTTCAAGAGCAGCCAACCCCCTTAAAATTCAGGACCTCACAATTTCTCTTTCAGGAGGCCCTATTCAAGTAGAGTCAACTAGTAAAGCCTATCATGCCACCCCTGCCTCTATTGTTGCTAAAAAGGGCGCATCCAAGCTCTTCTTTGAGGTCTCCCCTACCAGAAGTCCGATGAGATCTACTTCTCCTACTAAGGATCCTACTAAAGAGGGCACATCCAAGCTTTCCTTTGAGTTATCACCTGCTAAAAGTCCAATGGGATCGACCTCTGCTGCTAAAGACAATGTTGCTCCCAGTCTATTGAATCCTCTTCAAGAACTTGGTGCATCCAATCCTCAGGAGGAGGTTAGTTCTCCTAAACCTATCATTGTGCTTTATTCTATGTTTCCTAATTGGCCTTTCTTCTTCTTATCTTGCAGGCATTCCTCTTTAACTTCTTTAATGAGATTGAAGTGCAACTAGAGGAACTTGACGTTAAAGTTGAGGTAGACATGGCCTCAACGGATAATGCTGATATCAAAATAAGGTCAAATATTATGGCCGATTCTGAGGAGTAGATATCCATGGAGGTAAAATGCCGCTTAAAGGACTTGGTGGAGCTCTTTAGTAGTGGTACTCATTTCTTCCTTGACAATTACAATCACGATCAGGCTACTAGACTATTGAAGTATCTCCAAAAGAACACTCATGTCTGTTCAGACATTTCAGTTGGTAAGAAATCATAGATTGATGATCTCCATGAGAAGTTTCCCACCCTAATTGCTAATTATAAACAGGCCGAGAAATTTTTGGCAGGCTTTCTGATAAACAAGCCAATAAATAAAAACTTGATGAGGAGGCATTCTCGATCGTGGATGCCATTAAAAGGGAGGAAAATGTGGTCTTGGATGCTACCCTGGCCTTAACAAAGATTCAAAAGGAAGTGGTCGATTTGGAGATGGCCCTAAAAACTAAGAAAACTGACCTAGCCAGATTCCAGGCTGCACAGCAAAGGTATGTGGAACAGGCTCAAGCTCAAGGCACCAAGATGAAAAAGATACATGAAAAGAGGAAGAACATATGCCTTCAGTTAGTCAAGCTCCAGGGGCAGAAAGATTCAGCCTTAGCTGAATTTGTTGAAACCTTTAAATCGGCCTAATCGGTTGGGATGTGATCGATAGAAACAAATTTTGAATGCTCAGCCTTAATGGTCATTTTGAATATTATGATGTTTTTATTGACCTATGGGATGGCCTGATATTTTTAATATCATTTCTGTTTTCATCATCTTTTTTGCTTTATTGGTTGTTCGTGTCCTTTGGCGATGATGCATTATTATAACAGTACATGTATTAACCGATAGACATAATCGGTCTTTATAAATAAAATAATAACTTTATCCACCTTAAAAATAGGACATAGGCTAGATAGTTCCCATTAAAATCAACAAAAGATAGTCTTACGAGAACAAATCTTAACCATTAAAATAAATACGCTCGAACAAATCTAATCAGCTTTGATTAGTTAGTAATGACTGACCTAAAAATAATTAATTGGCCTTAACTAGTATATAACAACTAACCTGGATCATTTAGTCAGCCTTATCAAAAGTTCACCGATCTACACCATTCCACATCGATGGAAAATAAGCCTTCAAATATTAGTCGTTGATCGGTCTAGCATGTGGGGCACCATCCTTGTCTACGAAGAGATAAGCTCCTCTCCTTTGTACTTGGATTACTGAGAAGGGACCTTCCCAATTTAGACTCCACTTTCCAAGGGATTGGTCTTTGAGATCGATTAGAAGCACCAGTTTCTAGATTAGGTCCCCACCCCCCCCCCCCCCCCCTTGAAGAACTTGAATCTGACTTTCTTATTATTTGTTTGTTCTAGTTTTCTCTTTTGAATAGCCATTTGGTCATATGCCAATAGCCTTTCTTCATCCCGCTGGTCCAATTATTGTAACATGCTCTGGCTATGTTTTGAGACCGATAGGTTTGAATGGGCCTGCCTCCTTAGAGATGCTACTATTAGTTCCATCGGCAACATGGCTTCATGGCCATACACTAGCTTGAATGGAGAGGTACATGTGGCTATTTTTTTACTAGTTCTCAGTGCCCAAAGTATCTCGGACAAGGTTTCATGCCATATTCGTGGATTATCTTCAATGGACTTCGGAATCACCATTTCCACTAACTTATTAGTTACCTCGGCCTATCCGTTCGCTTGGGCATAGTATGGTTATGAGTGGAGTAGCTTGATTAGCGAAAGCCTGAATCTCCTCTCTTATTAACATGGTGCCCTAGTATGTGGTTATAGACTCTAGAACCCTAAAGTGATGTATGATATTCTCAGTGATGAATTCTATGATTGATTGCTGGTTAACGATCTTCAAAGGAATGGTCTCTACCTATTTTGTAAAGTAGTCAATAGTGATCAACATGAAGCCGTGTCCCTTAGGTGATAGAGGATGAACCTTGCCAATGATGTCCATTACTTATCCTTTGAATGGCTAAGGTTTAATGATGGAATGTAATTCTTCTGATAGAATGTGCTAGATTGGTCCATACTTCTGGTAAGCTTCATACCCTTTAACATAACTGTTATAATCTTTTTCCATGGTCGGCCAAAAATACCTATATTGCCAAATTAGCCACTTCATCTTCCTGCTCCTTTGATGGGCACCTACAATCCCCTCATGGGCTTCAGCCATAATAAACATTGCTTCCTTAGGGCTAATGCATCTTAGCAGTTCTCTAAAGACTAATCTCTTGTACAACTCTCCATCCATCAGTAGCATTTTGGTTTCCAAAACTCTGATTTGGTGTTTGGCCGATGACGATAGACTATTAAGGTATTCTTTACCTTCCATTCTTTAACAAAGTTTGTTAGAATTCACTAATAAAGATGAATGAGGCCTGATCAATGTTGGTATATATTGGATTTTGTCCTTGTAACCAGAGCCTAAATGAGCCAAATCATTTGCTTCACCATTGGCCTCCCTTTATGGATACAATAATCGGACTCTTGTGTATCCATTCACCATGTGCTGGACTTTGTTGCAATATGCCCCCAATATGGATTCACACTCATATTCTCCTGAAACTTGCTTTACAACCATAATTGAATCACCAAAGATGTCAACATCATAGACTCCAAGCTTAGTGAGAACATCAAGTGCTATCAAAAGGGCTTCATATTCGGCCTAATTATTTATGTGAGGGAAATCAATTAGGAATGACAGTTTTATCTTGATGCCATAGGGTGATTCCAGAACCACACCTGCCCCCTAGCCCGATGAGGACCTAGAACCGTCAAACCATACTCTCCACCCCTTGCTTCATAGAGATCCACTAGTATTTCTAAAGTGGGGTGATTGGCAAAAAAGTCTACTAACACCTACCCTTTAATAGCCTTCTGAAGCACATACTACAATGTGAATTCTAACAAGGCCACAACCCATTTACCAAGTCAATTTCTAAGGAACTTCCTTGAAAGGATGTATTTGATGACATTAGTTTGGCTAATCACCCATACCACAGAAGAGAGTAAGTAATACCTAAGCTTATAGCATATGATGTATAGACAAAGCCTAAGTTTCTCAATAGAAGAGTACCTTATCTTCATATCTGTCAAAGCTCGACTGAGGTAATAGATTGATCCTTCATACCCTTCTTGCTCATGGGCAAGCAAACTGCCTATTGAAGTTTCTGAGCCTGAAATGATCTCGGCCTAGGGGCAGTCATAACTGTAGGGTAAGGTATACTTTAATCTGATCAAAGGCATAGTGATGCTCGGATGTCCATATGAAATCATCCCTGTCTTTAAGTTTCAATAGGGGTGACTAAATTTTCAATCAGCCTACAGTGTTGGATATGAATCTTTTGAGGTAATTTATTTGGCTGATTAACCTTTGCAACTCTTTTTTTGACTTAGAAGGTGCAACTTGGATGATTTCCTTGGTCTTGTTGGCATCTACTTCCACACCCCTCTGGTGCACCAAGAATCCCAAAAAGTAGGCTGCTAATACTCTAAAAGCACACTTGAGAGGGTTCATTTTTAGCCGATGGAGCCTTATCCTTTTGAATGTCTTTGTTAGATGGCCCAGATGCTACTCATCGGCCTTTGACTTGACAATCACATCATCGCTATATAGCTCTATGAAATCGCTAATAAATGAATTAAAAATCTCGTGCATTACCCGTTAATAAGTTACCCCTACATTTTTAAAGCTAAAAGACATTACCACCCACTCATAGCTCCCCAGTGCACTAGGACATCTGAAGGCCATCTTACTCACATCAGTCTCCTTGATCTTTATTTGATTATAGCCCGAGTGACCACCCATCAGACTGAGAATGTAATGACCTAATGTAGTATCAATGAGCATATCAGCCATGGGCATCAGATACTCATCTTTTGTAGTTGCAAGATTTAAATTCTTGAAATTGATACACACTATGATCTTATCAATCTTCTTGACTATAAGAACTATATTCGAAAGCCATCGAGTGTATTGTGCCTTTTTTATGAACCCTACTTCAGTTAGCCTCTTGATTTCATTAGCCACCAACTTTTCCACATCTCTAGACATTCATCTAGGAGGCTGAATATGAGGTTGATAACCAAGGTTTAATAGGCAACTTGTGTTCCATAAAATGTCGATCTAAACCAGGCATCTTCTCATACATCTTGGCGATATAATCCTTGTACTTTCTTAGTAATTGCACTAGCTTCTCTTCAAACTCCGGGCCGAGCTTGGAACTAATGTATATTGGCCATTTATAAGCCACTGTTCCCAGGTTGATCTCTTTCAGCATATTTGGAGTCTGAATCAGATCATCCCCCAATTTGCTGGTAAGGATGTGCATATCACCTACTTTCAATTGGCCTTTGGGATCCTGCTTTGCCTCTTCAAAGATACACTCAGCTAATCGAACTTGCCTATTATCTGAAGACGTTTGCAACATCATCATCATCATTGGTTATGATTGATCGGCCAACTTCTCCTGCTACTATTACTGTAAGCCGATCCATTGAAATGTTTGGCTTGGGACCCTTCCTGAAGCCTATGAAGTAAGGTAAGTACATCATGGCCTCTGCATGAAAGGCTTCCTCCCCAAGTGGGTTGGGGTCTCCATAGATGACTTTTACATCCCCTTTTGGTATCCAAATAAATAACATCTGATGTAAGGAAGAAGGAACACATGCATTAGAATGAATCTACTGCCAAGAAGCACATTATAGTTGGTCTTCACATCCATGACAAAGAACCCCCTTGTAGCTTATGCCTGCCTACTTTAATATCTAACATGATGTACCCTTTAGGAGCTCGATCATGTCCTAAAAAATTGATCATGACAGCATCAGTTTTTTCAAGATCCTTAATTTCTAGACCAATCTTCTTCAGTGTTCGGAGTGGCAAAATATTGACTCCAGCAGTATTGTCAATAAAGACCCTTTTCATTCCAACTCCATTGAAATTGGCCTTAATGTACAAGGGGGTCGAATATATTTGGTCATGAGAGGATTGGGCTATAAGATAGTTAGGAATGCCCCCTCACTATTATCTAATTCACAACCATCAGGGGTGATATCATCCCCATCCAATGTGGATCTCTGACCAGACTTTGGTTTGAACACATTTGGCAAGGTAACCACATTAATATTAGAGCCCGATATGTTATATTTTGGTGATGGTGGGGGTAATGGTCCTTCTTTGATTTTTTCCTCTTTTGCAAACCAGTACCACTGCATCTTCCCTTTTCCTTTACCTACCTTGTGAAGGTTGAAATTAGAGTAAGGTTTCTTTTTTGGATCAGTCTTTCTACCATACATCTTTTTTACAGTTTGATCTATGTCAACAGCCACCCTTTTCTTATGCTTCCTTTCTCTATGAGTATTATCTATTTTAAGCTTTAGTGGCTGATGGGTTTCCTTTTCAGCTTGAGGCCTCCTTTCTGAACCCCTTGAGGCTTCAAGTTCATGACCCTCATGGGCTGATTAGCAGAGCCTCTACATTCTCCTCTTCTGGGTTTTGGTCATGTTGATCCTCCCATCCTTATCAAGATACCATACCCTCTTGAAAATATTAGTCTTAGGCCTATGCCTTTGCCATTTCTCAATTGCCTTTAGCTTAAATGTCTTGGCATTTGGCTAATTAGGTGAATGACCTTGATCCCTTTAGGGAATCCTGCCCTGCTCATTTCTCAGGCTTATCCTTTTAAGTGAGTGAGATAGACTTTTATTACCAGCAAAGGATGTCACCTTAGCTTCAACTATTAGCCGATTAGGAAAATCTCGTGGGTCTCATTTCATATGCTTTAGAGACCTATTGTGCTTCATGTTAGTGTTCTTGAAAGAATGTTGGCAGGTCAGGCATATGACCTCTTCTTCATTGGTGAAAATAACTTCTTTGTTCACCTTTGAGCTTTCTCCCCCCTTATCTTCTAGGAGTTTCAACTCCACTCTAACTCTAGGTTGATCTAGAGTCCATGGTTCGCCCTTTCCTAGACTAAGGACTTTGATATCTTTAGGAAAGATCATGTTACATGGTATTTTGGGTGACACATACTGATAGTCTGGTCCTTCCCCCTTCCTGGGAATAAAATTTTTCCATCATCGATGGCCTTTTGAATTACATTCCTGAAAATAATACAATTGTTAGTAGTATGCCTCCTGAAATTATGCCATTTACAATATTCTTTATCAGCCTGATCCTCTAAAGGAGGAACGACATGGCCATCAAAAATTTTAATTTGGCCGTCTTTAATTAGGGCATCAAAATATCATCGACCTTAGTAAGATCAAAAGAATATTCTCTAGCTATTTGATTTGCCTTAGGATTTTTCTTCTTCTCTTTTGCCATTGTCGGCCTCTTCAGGGCCTGACATTCATTTGGTTTTTATTTTGACATGTTAGGCCACATCGATGGCCTCATCATCAGTATCGGTCTCATAATCTTTATTAATGACTGATACTTCAAGGGGATCTCGTAATAAGTCCCTTTTAAGGAAGACATTCTTTGGTATTTTTCCCTGAGCAACCTTCATAACTGGCAGCCTGAGTAATCAGCTCAAATAAGTCCCTGAAGTGGTGACCCTCAAAGTGTTCCCTCATTGAATAGTTAAGTCCCATGACCACCATAGGGATATATTCAGCCTCACTGATGACCAAATGGCACTGAGTCCTTAGTTTTCGGAACCTCATTACATATTGTTCCATAGATTCTCCTGGTAACTCGGAGATCCTGGCTAGATCAGCCAGTGAGATATCAGGCCTAGCCCTATAAAATTTCATATAAAACTTCTCTTCCAAGTCCTTCCAAGTGGTAATAGAGTTAGAGGGCAGGTGCATGTACCATGTAAAGGCCAATTTAGTCAGGGAATTGCCAAAGAGTCTCAGCCTCCAAAAGTCATTAGCTGATGCCTCTCCACATTATACTATGAATAGGGCTACATGTTTGATTAATGATTAATGTTTTTCTTCGCTCGAAAATAGTACAAATTCGGGCACTTTATATCCCCTAGCAAAAGGATTCAGTTTATCTATCCAATCAGGATAAGAGATTGGTTTAAAATCTATTCCCATTTTCTTCAAAGTGTCTCTTAGGAGACTTTGATCGATCACTAGTGGCCGATACTTATATTTATAATCATTAGTGTTATAATGTGCATTATTACTAAATGGATCTGTTTCTTAGCCTGAGGTCAATTCTATGACTTATCCTTATTCATCATAAGTAAATATAGTGCCGGCACGATTGGAATTACAACCTATTTCTCGACCTTGATAATTATTATCATTATAGTTAAAAGATCGGGCTTGGTAATTTCGTTCATTATCATCGGGCCTTCTCATTATCCTCACATTACCATATTGTAAATTGCTACCACTAGGTCTATTAGTGTCCGATGAATACTTGGGGAGTTCAATGTTTTGTTTACCCTCAAGGATAGATGTCATGCGATGCGTGTCCTCCAATTACTTCTGGGACTGCATCTAGAGTAACTCATTCCTCTCTAGAATTGGCCTCAAGACCGTTGACATTTGTGCGATGAGGTCATTTAAGAGTGTGTGGTTTTTCCTTGATACTTCATCTCTAAGAAACTCCATGTCTTCCCTACCAATGATGGGTAGCCTCTTGGGTGGCAAAGCACGATTATACTCCTCTCTATTATTTACAGGTTCATTTCGACCATGCTCTTGAAGGTGACTGCTTGATGCATCAGTCTTGTTATTTGAAGCAGTCCTCTCACTCGATTTGCTCATCATGGTATTGGCTTTCTGCAATCTCATCTATACAGGTATACAAGGGTCCCACTAGGCATGCCAGAAAGATGTTCGGCCTCAAAAAATGAAGGAAAGAGCATAAGCAACTTTTGATTGTTTGAAATGGGTCTGTATGAGCCTGATCACAATTACATAAAAATTGGGTAGAAACGAATGGGTTTTGTTACCAGCTCAAGGTGGCAACAAAAGCAAAAAACAAGTTAAGTCCCTTCTAACCTATTTGAATTGAATCAAATAGGAGGTTTGCTTCACTAGGAAGCTTGATCACTGGGATCAAATAATGGTTTGGACACCGGATAAAGAGAAATAAACTAATAATATATTGAGTTTTTGTCAAAATGTGTAGAGACTTACAACTACTCAGGTTTATGGCTTTTATAAGCCTTGGAGCCCGACTAAGAAATGAAACTAAATAATTATAAACTTTTCTTTTCAGACTAAAGGAAACAAATCAAAATTAGACTTTTCTTATTCAATATAAGGAAAAACTAAATTAAAGGAAATCTATCAGGCTACCAAAATGATTCTTTTACCAACCGCTTCTTCTGTTTGGGCCAATCCAGTTATCTCACCCTTTTCCTAGTAAGTGGGCTTCTGCAAGTGGGTTTTGAAGGTTCTTTGCATGAGATTGGGACATTTAGACCGGCACAAACAAATTTTGTAAAAATTTTGATCAATTTATTTGCTTTATGAATCCAAGTTAGATTTATAAATCAACATATTCTTTTTTTTTTCTTGAAGATGGATTTGAAATAATTGTATATAACAATTTAAACTCCTTTCCAACCTATAAAATAAAATTAATTATTTGTCAGTGAGTGAGTAGTCAAGTGATAACTCCTCTTCTAGGGCATCCTGAGGTATAGGTTTGATTCATGCCGCCGTCGATTTAAAGAGAATGACTGCCCCCCTATTATGCAGTCCATCAAAATTTAGGTCATATGACATCTCTATTAATTAAAAAAATAAAACTAATTATTTAATTTTTGTTAATGGACTTGTATAGGTAAGGCAACTTAGATATAAAAGTCATATTTTTGTAAAAATTTTATCCAATTTCTTAAATTTAATAAGTTAAACCCAATAATTTTATTTAAAGCAACTTATTTTGTCAATTAAACTGGAATTTTCGTGTGAATAGAAAAGGTAACAGTTTTTTCCAAAATCTACTTTTGTTTTATTTCATTTCAAGTTGAATGGTGACGAGTACTATTGACAACAAGAAGATGAGTCCAACTTTAGTGTTTTCTATAAAAAGGAAGTATTAATTTTAAAATTTTAAAGAAAGAAAACATTATTTACTATGTATTATAGAATTTAAATCTATTTATTTTTTCGTTTCAAAAGATAAGTGTATTAAAATTTGGAATTCTTCTGCAATACCTTCACCTTTTAAAAAAAATTAATTTGAAAAAAAAATATACCTATTTTATCAGATTAATCGGTCATAATTTTTTTAAAAATTGTGATTACGGTTTAAAATCTGAACCAAACATTTATGGTTCACCATAAATTGTAAAGTTAAGAAATTAAGTTTTTGTTTTTTTGAAGGAAACATATCAGTTTAAATATATTTTATCAAATATAATAGTAATTAGATTTTTAAAATATATTTGGAACAGTTGATTAAAAATCTACAATTTAAAAAAAAAATTTCTATAGGTTAAAGAGAAAACAGGTTCTTCTCTTAAAAAATAAAATTAAACCCACCTATTAACTCTCAGTTGAAATAACTTGATTCTTTGAATTATTGGGCTTGTTTTATTTGATTAAATGCTGTGAAATGAAAATTGACTGACAAGAAATGGACTATAGTGGGCTATTTTTAACAACACCCACAAACAGAGAGCTTTGATTAAGTATTATTTCTACAAAATTCCTTTACGTCGATTTAAAAAAAAAAAATTCCTTTATGTCTCAGTTCACTTATCCTCATTTGATTCTCTATGTTTCCTAACATAGAGGATCAAATGAGGATAAGTGAACCGAGGCATAAAGGAATTTTGTAGAAATAATACTAAAAGTATATTTGATTCAAATAAATTTTATAAAATTTTATAAAATTTATTTATAAATTTAATTGAGTGTGATTAGTTTAAATGAAAATTTTGAAAAATTTATTTTCAATTCTAACTTTTTAATTTTTGTGGAATTGCTTAATTTTAAATTTATTTGTATTGATGGAATGTGTTTGACCAGATTCATTTACAAATTAATTTTATTTAAAATTTATTTAGAAATAAAATAAATTTCTTAATGAAATTGAACCAAAAGGCAAAGCAAGCTCTCTATTTGTGGGTGTTGTTAAAAATAGCCCAGCTTAAGTCCTTTTTTTTTATCAGCCTATTTTCATTTCACAGCATTTAATCAAATAAAACAAGTCAAATAATTCAAAGAATCAAGTTATTTCAACTGAGAGGTAATAAATGGGTTTAATTTTATTTTTTAAGGGACGAATCTATTTTTCTCTTTAGCCTTTATGGAAAAAAAAAACAGATTATTTAGGTTGTAAATTTTTAATCAACGGTCCCAAATAGATTCTATAAATTGACACTATATCATCATAACACCATAAAATTTACTTAAAAAAATGACATTTGTTTATATTGTTTCTATCATTGCTGGCATTCCCATCGCCTAAATTAAAAAAAAAAAAAAAAAATTCTTAATCACCATTCGTATTACTCAATTTTTTTTAGAATAAAACTTCCATTAAAATGAAATTCATCGAGGAAAGTTAGCTAAAACAACAACCATCACAGATGAAGGGGCCGAATTCATCCAGACCTCCTCCTCTGAAGACAAACAGAAAGAAAAACGTGAGCTACGTTATTTGAAGACCTATGAACATTATTAAAAAGCAAAACTACTAAAGGAAGAAGTCAATGCTCGAAAATTCTCAACTATCGATCCAAGGTAAGAATAATCTGTATAGAGCAATCTCAGAATAGTAATAACCACCAGGCTATTACTTTCCAGAGTAATGTGCTACAGGTTTAAACAAACCACCATCTAGACACCTTCACAACATGCTAAAGCTTCAACATCGTCCACTGGATAAGTAAGTTACTATTTTTTTAACTACTTTGGAAACAATAACTTCTCCCCTCTCAGAAGGTAACAACGTTACTGCGTTTGTTTTTTCATAATCTAACACAACTGCAAAAAGCTTGTTGCCAGCAAAACTGAAAATCCAAAAGCTGCGTGTTGTTAATTAAAAAAAGAATTTTGAGCGCACCATGAATACCATAAGCATGCTACCATTAATTCGATACAGCTAGTAGGGAGAGATTTGCGAAGGAAGGATAACCATTCTGGAACTGAATGCCATTTATCCTCATCCGAAAATTGGTATTGAAAGTAACTATGAGACCAAAACTGGACACACCATGAACATTCCTTCAAAACAAGTTCAATTGTTTCCACTTGCTCTCCAAAACGTTTACAAATAGGATCCACGTTCAAGCCTCTTCGACCCATTTCACTGCCCACCGGAAGAATAGATCTGTAGATTTTTTAGAGAAAAAAATAAACTTTTAGAGATATTTTTGCGTTGTGAGTTAATGAAATTTTGAGGATTTTCCTCTCATCTACAAGAATTTCAAGTTGTTCTTGTTGTTTCTAAAATCATCGTTATCGCGGTGTGTAGAATATGTGGAGCACAAATAAACTTACTTTTATTATATCAAAGAAACGTAGAAAAGTATTTGTACACACTCACACGTTGATATTCTCACAAACACTCAAGACACTTTCTCATTTAAACTCACCCATAACACACTCTTTTACACATACACTAACTCTCCCATGACACACACTATAAAAATCTGTCGATTTAGCGACGGAATTTAACGACGAAAAAATAACCTTAGCAACGGATTTTATTTAAAAAAATAAATTAATTTAATTTAGTGATGGAATCAGAAATTCGTCACTAATTTAGCGACCGATTTTATATTCTGTCGCTAATTTAGCGACGAATTTGTATTCCGTTGCAAAATTAGAGACGGATTTCATTTCCGTCGCTAATTTAGCGACAGATTTGCTTTCCATAGTTATTTTGCGATGGATTTACATTTCCGTTGCTATTTTTAGTGACGGAATTGTATTTCCGTCGCTAAATGTTGAATTTCAAAATAAAATTTTTTATTTGATTCAAAATTTAATCACGTTTAAATATATTAATTAATGTTTATTTTATTTCTAAAATATATGTATTATTTTTTAAAATATTTTTTTCAATGGTCAAAATTTCATATTTATTTTAAAGTTAAAATGATAATTTATTTCATATTGACATAAATATTAATGTAAAATTTCATATTAACGTGATTCAAAACTACGTAGTTTTGATACTATAAGCAATTTAAATGTTATATTATTATATAATACTAATTTTTATATGTATATATTAAGTAATATCAAACATTACATATTAATTAAGTATAATTTTAATTAATAATTAAATATTATACAATATTCATTAAATATTTATTAATTTGCATTTAACCCTACTTTAAATGGCATAATATCTATAACTAACAAATAATAATTTTCTAGAATAATACAAAGTTGTGTTAATATTTGTATTTTAAAGTAATAAATAAATATTAATATTAAGTTACGTAAATTTAAATTAATATATAAATAACATAATATCTC
>CATIWM010531105.1:0-22563 GCA_949671775.1 Mallotus repandus | reverse complement strand
CTCACCATATAATTTCAAATATAATTTAAAGAAAAATAATTAACTCACCCAAATTAGGAGCTGAAATAATCCAATTCAAGTTTAGGAATTTGAGAGAAAAAGAAGGAAATAAAATTTAGATAGCAAATGAACTTAGACGGGAGAAGAAGGTAAGAGTTTTTGTTTTTCTTCCTACCTCCCAAAATATCCACTATCTATTATTATTATTATTAATATTATTATTTTCATTATCATCATCATCATCATCATCATTATTATTATTATTATAAGAATATTTTTAATCAAATATCAAGAAAAAGTTCAAATTAATCCTCCTTCTATGCTAAAGCTTAATTTAGTCCCTAAGGTTACTCATGTAAACAAGTCAACTAGATTCAATTCATGAAAAATACACATAATCAAATGGAATGGTCTAAGATGCATATGTTCAGAGTGGATGATGAACAACTTTTGGTGGGGTACAAAAGGTAGGCAGAATGGCGGTATTTGATGGCAAAGTTAGAATAGATTATGTAACCTGAAGGAGTGTGGTGGGCTTGCTTTTAGAAAGTTACATGATTTTAATTTAGCAATGATAGCTAAACATGGGTGGCAGTTGCTATCTAGTCCTCATACTCTTGCTTCTCGGATCCTAAAGGCTATGTACTTTCCTAATTCTTCATTCTTGTAAGCTTTGTTGGGTCAAAGTTTCATTTGGAGAAGTGTCTTTGCTTCTCAAAACCAGATTAAGAGTAAAGCTCGGGTTAGAATTGGTGCGGGGAACTGTATTAATATTTGGGATCAGCCTTTGCTCTTAGATAGCTCAAATCCTTTTATTGAATCATCTCCTCCTCAAGGCTTAGAAGAAGCCACTATTAACCCCTTATTGAAGATTGATGAGACGAAATGGGACTAAGATGTGATAAGGGATATTTTCAATGCCAGGGATGTCGATTGCATTCTGGCTATTTCGTTGAGTCTTCAACATTAGTAGGATAATTGGTATTGGTATGAAGAAAAAATTGGGGATTACTCAGTGAAGAGTGGTTACAGGATTCTCCGTAGAAATAAGTTTATTGGTGATTAAAACCGTTCTTTTAACTGGAATAGCTGCTAGAAACTTAAAGTTTACCCAAAAATTATGAACTTCATGTGGAGAGCATTATTAGGTTGTCTTCCCACAATGCAAGAGCTAATCAGTAAGCGAGTTGAGGTAGAAAACTCATGTCCAATGTGCCATTCTTTTGCTGAATCAGTTTATCATAACTTGGTCAATTGTCATTTTGCAAAATCTGTGTGCGTAATATCTCCGATTGGGGACCTATCTAGTCAAGCTTCGAACCTTCAGGATTGGTGGTCTTTCATCAGTTCAAGGTTTCTGAAATTTGAGTTGAATTTGGCTGCTACCATCTTATAGCACTTGTGGCAAAACATGAATGACAAGGTATGGAGAGGTAAATGCAAGTTTGTTGGTTCATTGATGTTGGAAGCTTCAAAATTTAATGATGTATGGTAGGACTTACATGATAGAAGAAATGAGGTTAGTCCATCTACCGGACCTTCTCACCTGGTTAAATGGCAGCGTCCTCCTCCTGGTAGAGTAAAATGTAATGTTGATGCTAGCATTTGTTCTGATACCTCTCGGATTGGCATTGGGTGTGTGATTCGTAACTCAGAAGGGCAATTTTAGTCAGCTTTCCACGCATGTTGCCAGGGTGTTGCTGATGCCTTTTTTGCCGAAGCTGTAGCTTTTAAGGAATCCTTAGTCTGGCTTCTTCGCAAAGGTGTTTCAGGTGTGATTGTAGAATCTGATTCCCAGCTATTGGTTAATGCTATTCAGTCTTTGACAAAGGATTTTTCTCTAATAGGTATGATTGTTCAAGATTGTAGGATGTTAATTTCGAAACTGAATGATTGTCAGTTATGTTTTGTTAAACGATCGGCGAATTTTGTTGCAAGAGCAGCAATTTCTATGTCTGATCAAGGGGAGTGGGTCGGTTATGCCCCTTCTCTCATTACTAATGTATTACGCTTTGATTTGGTTTAATCTACTCCAATTTATTTTAAAAAATTACATGTTCAAATGAATCCTAAAACTATATGCAAATTGACACCAACAATAATTTTATTTGATTATTTTTGTTACTAAGAGTATATATATAGTTAATATGCATAGTAATAATAATGATTGAATAAATAAAATAAAAGAAAAATATAAAATGGTTGAAAAGTTAGAGATTTCTTACTTTTTATGTTAAATATAAAAAAGAAAAAAGTGTTTTCAATTAAATAAAACAAAGATGTTTTAGTTAGAATAAAAGAGATAATTTTTGATGGAAAGAAAAAATAATATTTTAAATGTAGTAGAATTAGAGTGTTTTACATATAATAGAACATTTGTATATTAAAATAAGAGGATTTATTTTATATCTTTTATGAAAAAATATTGTAAATTTTAATAATTCAACATATAAGCATTTAATAGTGAATGCTGAATTATGAGGAATAATACTTACAGTAATTTTATTTTATTATTCTTTATTAAGAGTACATGGACATAACTTTTTATGAAAAAAAAGTAATATTTTAAATGTAATAAAATTAGAGTGGTTATATAGAATAGAACATGTATATTCTATAATAAGATTTTTTATAGAAAAATATTGTAAATTTTAATGACACAACACATAAGTCTTTATAGATAAATACTGAATTATGAATAGAGACATTTATCAAAATTTGAACTTAATGACTTTAGAAGTCAACATAATATATATATATATAGCGATTGATGATGCGGACAAGAGGAAAAAACTTTTTTGGAAGCAATTACCATATTGCCCCAATGTCTATTAAAATTTGTTGTTTTGAAATTTTTATTCTTTTAAAATTTTAATTTTTTAATAATCAATTAAAATAATAAAATCTAAAATTTAAAATAAACTATATAAACATTGTGCCATGATTAAAATATTTATAATTTATAAATAATATATTTATTTATAACATAATTATAAAAAAAATATTATAGTAAAAAGTTGCTACCCGCAATATAAGGGAGGTTAATCTTTATCCTATAAATATATTGATTTCTCTTCGTACCTGCAATTATAGGCTACTAATGGGTACGTGGCGTAATCGCAAAATAAGAAATGGTTGACTTATTAAAAAACTGAAAAATAAAAAAATTCCTTTCCACACACTTTTTTTTTGTTAATTTGTAATAATAATGGTTTAGTTGTTATCCCAAAAATCCTGTAACTTGGGCATGGAATCAAACAAAGGTGAACATGAAAAGCTATGTGAAATAAGGCCACAACTGTCCACTTTGATGGCTATCGATGATGATGAGTGGCTAGTGATGTCAACCTGCTGACGTCCGTTTCCTGACACTCACTCACTTTATTATTATTATTATTATTATTTTATTTTTGGCGTTTTCATGCTTTAATTTGATTTTCATGTGTGGTCTGCATTTTATAAATATATAGGCAACACCAAGACCTGAAACCATCTTCTAATTGATTTTTTTTTTTGGAACAAATCTTCTTATTGATTTTGAGAACTTTTTGTTTTGTTTTGTTTTCTTGATTTTGGTCTCATGGGAGACGTAGCTATTCATTACTTGAAAAGAACATTTGTAGAGATGAATCATCCTGCAGCTGCAGCTTCTTCAAGAATGGCTTTGCTTCATTCTTCTGCTTCTGCTTCTTCTTCTGCAACAAAAACTGAAAGAAAAGTTATTGAGAAAAATAGAAGAAACCAGATGAAGACCCTTTTTGCTAAGCTTAACTCTCTATTACCTAAACAAAATTCCAAGGTATTTATACATCTCTATTTCTCTAAAAATTTGATTTTTCTTGTTCTATTTTATGTGTATCTTTTTTGGGTTCTTCTGAATTTTTAAAGTTTTGAATCCTTCGAGGGACATATGCATGAACTTGGAGTCCATCAGGATGCATATGTGCATGCCCTTTCTGAAAATGTTCTATATCTGCAGCTCAAGTTCTTGTATAATTGTACATGGTACATGTTTCTCAATATTGCATGTGCATCAGTGCAAGTGTGATTTTTTTTTTAATTTTTTGAAGGAAAAATTTTATGAAAAAGTCTTTGATTTTGGTTGCAGGAAGCACTGGCACTACCTGATCAGGTAGATGAAGCTATAAAGTACATAAAAAGTCTAGAGGAGAAGTTGAAGAAATCAAAGGAAAAGAAAGAAAGCTTATCAGGAAGAAAAAGGCCATATTCTAATTGCTCAGATTGTTATGAATCTACATCAGCCTTAAAAGCACCTCAACTACATATCAGAGAACTGGGTTCTGCTCTAGAGATAGTTTTGATTAGTGGGTTAGATAATCAGTTCATTTTCTATGAGATTATTCGCATTCTTCATGAAGAAAGTGTAGATATTGCTAGTGCTAGTTCTTCAGTTACTGGCAACTCAATGCTTCATGTAGTGCATGCACAGGTAATTAAACAATGAACTATGATCATATGTACTAATTGTGATAGTGATCGTTCCAATCTGTTCTTTTGTGTAGAATTTGACATGATATCTGAGATTTTTTGGCTATTTTTTTGGTGCAGATGGAGGAATCTGATTGCAGTTTTAGAGCTGCAAAAGTAACTCAGAGACTGAACAGGTTTGTCAATGGATCGGCAAGCGAAATAGAGTTAGAACCAGAGTTATGGGACTTTAATGATCTTCAACCTGAGACATGGGCATTCTAGACATATAAACATGCTGATCATATCAAATGATCAAGTTAGAAAGTTCTTTTGTAGCTTTGAATCTGCAATATTTAGATGATGGTGATACATATAATCTTACATATGTATTGTACAACACGTGGCTAAGAAGCCTCGTCATTCTAATAATATTGGGCAGCTATAAGATTCAAAATTTTCCAATCAAAATTGTCTTTCATACCCATTTCTTTACTTGCACAATGATTTAACAGATAAATGCTGAACAAAAAATTTGACATGGATATGATGCTATATATATATATATATATATCACTCCAAAAATTTCAGGAAAATTGGCATGAAAAGAAAAGGATACCACAAGAGAATGCTACATTTAAAGATGGTGAAACCCATAACTCTCGTTCATGCTTGCTAGCTTATCAGTAATTTAAAGCTTGGTGAGGATATCATATTAAGTGTGGTAGAGGTTATGAATAAAGTCAGTTTGAATTGTATAGTCAGCTGAAGTTAGTTGGATGGTTGAGATATCTGTTAAACCTGTTAAGAAATTGAATTCATTTTGTCAGCTAGCTTTCAGGAGGGGACACTTGAAATAAAGTTGAGTTCTTTATCTCATCTCTAATTAATTTCTTTATTCTTCTAATATTATTTATTGTCTTCTGAATCCTGAATTGTTTGATCAATTCAATTCCAAGTCAAGCTGGTGTGTATTGTTGACCTTTGGCATTGTGGTCGAAAACTACAGGAAAATTTTTAAGGAGTTGTATATAAACTAATATGGGATCAAACTCAAGGTCTTTGTCATTGTTGAATTCTTGATTCTTTCTATTGGAACTGATATTTTTTTTAATTTCTGGGTCATTTTATATGTCAGAACAGATGGAAAGCTAGTTTATGTTACAATGTGCATGAACATGAATTCCATTTTAGAAAAAATCAAAAAAATTTTCTTGTCCAAATTCATAATTCATGTGATAAAACAAAAAGAAGATGCCTTCCTTTTCTGAAGAAAACTAAATTTCTAGTAAAATGACAGACACTACAAACACTTTTCTATTGAACAACTTGGAAGCAAACATGCTCCTGATAAGTAGATACACATCTGGGGAGTTTTAGTTTTCAAATACAAAGGCAATCAATATACAAAGCAGTGTCTTTCATCTTCACAGGAAAATGAGAATTAAAAGAACTTTTACCCTTTATTCACATTATGATGTACACAGAATTATTGTGTGTTCATGAATTTGTATCTATGTAGCACGGAAACGGAAACGGGAAAACGGAGAAACGTGGAAATGGATATGGCGAAACTCCATTTCTTAAAATATAGAAAACGGAAACATAGGGGAAATGTGTAAATAATAAAAATATAGGAGTATACAAATAAATATTAAAAATATACGAATATATATAAATATAATTTTTATATATAAATCTTGAAAATTGTTATCGATTCTATCAATTAAAAGTATAATTATAGAAATTATTTTATTTAATTAGGAAAAATATAAAAATTGTTTTTTAAATTGTCTGCTTTCTTATTTAGAAAAATACTAAAAAAATATATTTTTCAAGTTGGAAACGCGTTTCCAAGTAGGAAATGTGTTTCCTAATTTTTTATATTTGTAGAAACAACCTCGAAACGTTTCCGAGGAGTTTCTGAAAGTTTCTGATAAGGAAACGTTTTCGAAACGCGGAAACACCTATTCGGAGAAGTTTCTGTGCGTTAGAGATTTGTATACACAAACATATAAAGATCGATCATGTTATGAGTAGGGGCAGGAACGAACCATTCTTCTTCTTATTCTTCATCTTCATCTTCATCTTTATCTCCATCTTGATCATCATCATCCTCCTCGTCATCATCATCATCATCACCATCATCTTCTTCATCATCATCATCACCACCATCATCTTCTTCATCACCTTCTTCTTGTATTTCTTCAGAATGTTGTGCATTTTGCAGTGGTAGAGCTTAGCATGTTGAGAGTTGAAAGTACAAAAATGAACATAAACATTGAATCAAGTACAAGAATGAAGATGGACAATCATCATCTAAATGACCATTTTCATTTGTAGAAACTTAATTACCTTTTATGATCAAAATTTATTTATCGAAATATGACAATGTCAACATTGACAGCTAGGGGGCTATTTTATGCATCTAGGAAAGCTAGTTGAGCACATTAAATTTCAGTCAACACAAGTGGAACAGAAGTAGTAGGACTAGGGGGCTATTTTATGCATCTAGGAAAGCTAGTTGAGCACATTAAATTTCAGTCAACACAAGTGTAATAGAAGTAGCAGGAAAGATGAAATAGAATTAAAACAGAAAAATGGAAAATTCGAGAAACGGTATGCACCTTTTCAATATATAATTTTTGTATGGTGGCAATCAGGCTACCCTCCCAACGCACTTCATCTCCTTCCTCGGTTATTTATAATTCTTGTAGCTTTGGTGTGCTCAAGACTCCTTCAGAGAAAGCCTTCAAGCTGGGGCACTCCACCACAACTAATTCTACTAATGATGGAAATTTGATGTCGTAACATACTCAGCAGAAATTGATGATGTTTTTCAAAGGATGAAGTGTCAGGATTTCTAATTTTCTGAAAACAATGTTATATTTTGTTTTATCTCCCTCATTTGCTACAATTTTTGTCACCCTTCTGCAGTTTTCTATGCTCAATTCTATGAGTTAAACCATACTTCTTGCTGTTGAAGGTGCTAATAAGTTCTCCAATCTGTGACATTCCACCACATCTAGAGTTGTAAGATTCTGAAAAGATGCAGATGATGGTGCTAAACTGATCAGACTATTGCAAGTAGACACTTCTAAGATTTTTAGTCCTTGAAGAACTTGGTCAGGCTGGAATAGCTGGCTCCATATTTTTGTTCATTTGGGAAGTCTATCTAGTCGCAGATGTTGTATCTGGGCAAGTGTAGTTGTATGTTCCTCACCAAAAACTCCTTTTGGATCTAGATCTTGGAATCGACAACACCCTATTACAAGTTTTTCCAAACTTGGAAATCTGGTGAGAAGGTCAAATGGAAACTCTGCTGATTTATAATGGAAGCATTGCAACTCGAGAGTTTTAAGCTTGCAAAGGATATCTTCAAGAAACTGATTCTGGCATATCATTGGGGCGTCCTCCTTGTTTAATGATAGCACCTTCAGGTTGGGAAATGCTCTGGAAAACCATCAAACAGAAACAAAATTGAATACTGTGTGTGCGCTATAGACAAAATGCATTAAAACAAATAGCAGGTTGAGGTCCTTACCTTTCTCAATGAGACCAGTGGTTGCTGAGCTTGCATGTTTTGTGCTTAAGAAGCAAAAATTTTCAATCTCTTACAGTGATATGCCTTCAACTTCTCAAGTGCTGGCAACTCTAAAGTATGCAATCCTAGGTAGAAACTCCCCAGCTCTGTTAATTCCCATAGTTTTAGAGATTTCAGTTTGCGAAACATGAACCAAGCATCTCCTTCGACTTCTTCATCCTTCTCTGTGATAATTTTCTTCACTCCACAAGCCACAATCTTCGGCTTTTCAAGTTGTACAAGATCTTTGGCATTAAAGAATGGAATACACTTTCTAAAGTTGGACAGTGTTCAACAATCACTGAACACAAATTTTGAAAGGAAACAATTCCTTACAGATTCTCCTTCCATACATGCTTCAATTTTGGAAGGTTCGATATGACTAACGTTCTTAGTCGGCTGGCTACCACAGTATGTGTTTCCTTGGCATCTGTCAACTCTTGGAGATCAAACACCTCTTCTAAATAGCCACAGTCAATCACTTCCAAGTCCTCTACATTCTGTAATCTTGTCATCATGTTGGATGGAAAAATTTTCAGGAGTTCTTCAACATCTTCTATGTTAAGTATTTTTAGTTTCTAAAATGAATCTGCATGTAGTTCAGTCTGCCATATCATCTTGAGCATCGACATTTTCAGAATTAGCAATTCCTCCAAGTTGGGGAATGCAACCTGCAGTACGCATACCATTTGTTAATGACACAAATAAGAAAACAGCTGCTCATATATGTACTAATAATCATGAAAAGTAGATATTAACTTCTCATCAAAAAGGGTTGACATGTTTTTTTTAGAATCACTGACGCCTACCGTGCCTGAACTTGGAGAATTGGAGATGAATGTCTTCATTTTTGGGCAGTTCTCAATCCAAAGGACCTTTAAGGATGGACATTCAATTAAATTGTTGCTGCAAAATTTTGAGAGTTCTGGTAGATCTTTGAGCTTCAAGAAATCTAGTTTAGGGATCAAAATCTTGCCATTCCCCTCTTTATATCCTGAAACTTCTGAGACTATAATCTCTTTCATTGACTTGCAGTTGCATATCTCAAGCTTTTTGAGCTGTGAAAGACTTCCAATCATAGAAAACAAAAGTGAATATTTTAAATTCATGCAACCCTCTATTGTCAAGCTTGCTAGTTTCTGAATGCAAATAAGTGGTTCTACAAGTTGGTAGTGCCATATTTTTTCCACATTGAGCAAGGATATATTTAGGTCTTCTAAATTGGTGAACACAATCTGTATAAACAAGGTTTTTATCATAAGCAAGTCCAATTTATGCTCCAATCAGGATAATTTGAAGTATTATCTTTGATATGACCCTGCAGCAAAATATGGGATCTAATTTTTCACAGTTTATTCTATATCAACAGTGATGCTAAGAAGAAAAACCCAAAGTGACTAAGGCTAACCTTTTTCCTGACAGTTGGTATGGAAGTTTTAGCCTTAATTTCAGACACAATTTCTTCAGACTCCACTTCAATTGCTATTGGCTTCTGCCTTGTCTGCAATGTTGAAGATGATTTCGTTTCAGTGAAAAAGCTTGTCAGCTGGGGTAGATGTTGCAAGGTTAATGACCGTAGTTTCTTCAACTCGATTGTTTCATCTCTGACGGCATCATCTCCAGTTTCCTCAGTAACAATATGTTTCATAATTTTGCAACCCCTCACTTGAATGTCCTCTAGTTGAGAAAGGATTCTAACAGTGGAAAATGAAAAGATATTCTCTAATCCATAACAATGTGCCACCTTCAATATTCTTAAGCTGCTAAAAGACCCTGATACAAGTTTTCCCTGACAAATTTTCTTCAAGCTATTCAGATTTTCCAAATACAACGACTCCAAAATTCGAAATGCAACACAATGACCATCCATCCCCATTGAGTGAATGATATGTTGAATCTCATCATTATTTTGGACATGAAGATGCTTCAATTGAGGAAAACCTTGCAAATCTAATTCATGGAGGACATTTTTAACATCCTTCAGTTCTTAAAGATACAGATCCTCAGTTCTTTCCAGCAATAATGCTTTTACACGCCGCAGCTCAAAGCTTGTATTAAGTTTAAGCTTCAAAGTTCTCTCAGTTGCGCGTTTCTCAGACCAGCTCCACCCTTCTCCAATGTATATTCTGAATTTTGTTAACTTCTCAAAGGAGAAGTTTTTTGGCAACACTTTTGCATCTTTAATATGCAAGTGTAAAGTGACTAGTTTCGGCAAACTCTTCAATTCAGCCAAGCTGGCATTGCTTCTTCGAGTAAGTCCTTTAACCTCCCATTGTGGATAGCAATTTCTCATGTACAAGTCCTTCAATAGGGTCAAGCGCGGCAAGACATCTGGTGGAATCACTTTTAGTCTCCAACAATTGCTCAAATCTAGAAATCGTAGGCGTGTCAGCTTCCCTATTTCTTCTGGCAGCTTATCAATATTAGAACCAATGAGGCTGACAACTTGTAACTTCTTCAGCTCTCCAATTAAAGCTAAGTTGTCTACGACACAACGATCCAAACATAAGGTTTGAAGGTTCTGAAGAGCTTGGATTGATGAAGGCAATGGTGATAAATGCACATCTGAAAGATCCATGACTCTAAGTTCTTTCATACCTGTAAAAAATTTATCTGGGATTTTCTGCGAGCGATCATTGCAATAGAGGATAAATGACTTCAATTCTGGGCATTCAATGCTTCAGGAAGATATGGAAATTTGCAATAAGGCAAAGAGATTGCAGTAAACTGTTTAATGTTCACTATTTTATGGCCATTCATCTAATACACCATTATATTCTACAGTGAAGACATGATGTTCCTTAGACTCTACTGATCTGGCAAAACTGTAGAAGACATCATGCATCTTTACCCTTTCTTTGTCATTACCTTCTAGCAGCAAACTAGAGCCTATAAGGTGATTGACCAAATTATGTACATGATTTGTTGTTTCCTCTAACATTCTGTATTCTTTAAACAAACTCAACCCCAGTGCAAATATTATCAAGTCCCTGATGTAAATGTTGTGAGCCGAAAGTCGTCCGCATAGTAAGAACAGTGACTTGATTTCATCACTTTTCAAGAAGTTGTAACTCAATTCTACGGCTGAGTTGACTTGTTTATCCATTCCAGCATTGTCAAACCTTCACAATTTCTCCAGGGAATCCTTCCAAGCATATAAATCTGCATCTTTCAATGCTCTTCCGACAAAGAAAAGTAAAACAGGCGAACCTGCACATCTTTTGGTTACGTCAATAGCAACATCTCTCACAGTCGGATCTTTGAATGCATTACCACCCACCATCTTCTCAAACAAATTCCATGCTTCATCAAAGGGTAAACCATCAAGCCCAAAAATGAAATCCTATATCACACCGTAACACATTTGGATCTCTTGAACTCATCAACACTTTGCATCCTTTATGATCAGGCCCCAGTACAATTCCTATCTTCTGGAGTTCGATCCTTGACCATATATTATCAAGAATCACAAGGACTTTCTTCTCTTTTTCCAATCTGTCACGCAACCGATCAACTCTTTTATCAATATTCTTCACATCAAATTCGAAATCTAACCAAACAACCTAAACAGTAAGTTCTTCTTGAATCTTTTCCACATCTGGAGTCTCTGTTATATCAGCAAAAGTCACTACATCAAAGATGTGCCATCTTCCTTCACTTTTTCAGCAATCTTTTTCATAAGCGTTGTCTTCCCGAAACCTCCCATCCCACACACCCCTACAAGCTTAACACGAGCATCCCTTAAGGCCTCTATGATTTCATTCAGAACAGACACTCTAGATTCAAAAGCCTCATAATCCGAGCCGGGCCCTATACCCTGTGTAGCTGTACGATAGGAGACTTCGCCACCAAATTTTCCATTTTTCTGTAATTCATCAACAACCGTAAGCAGGTCCTCTGCATCCCGGCTCAGCTGGTAACGAGTCTCCAAATTAGGACACCATCCCATTAAGCACCTATTGTTTCCTCTTCTTTTATTCTCTTCCAAAAGCTTCTCTGCCTTTTCAATGGCCTCATCTGCTCCTGTCTTCTAGTTAACAACATCAAACTCAATCTCCTCTCCCTTTCTTTTAGCTGCCTCCTCAGAATGCTTTACCCTTTCTCTTACTCCTTTCAGATCCTTAACCCGATCTTCCAGTTTCTGAATGTTGTCCTCGTAGCTCTTATTACATAACCAATTTGCTCCACGATTGACCCAACCAATAATTCAGCAACTTTAGATGCAATTGTAATCACACAATCCATTGCTAGCCAATTTCTTACTTTAAGTAAATACAAACACAACACACCAGCAAATTAATGCACAATTGAGAAGATAATACAGAACATGAACAAGCTGCAAAAAAGATAATGCTAGAGACTTACCAACAACCACTAGCAAATGTGTTCTACATAACTAGGAACATCTATTGTTAGAGACAGCTACGAATAACCATATATTTGTATGCTTTTAATTAATACAGAAAAGACCTGACTTTTGCTATTGCCCCATCTCAATTAATTACTCACCCACCATAGGACAACACTTATAAGTATCTCACATGCTAAATCAAAGCTAACATCCCTAACTTCTTCATAAATTAAAATGATTCACATCATAACAGTCACATTAATTCATGGATTATAACACTTGATTTCTTGTTGGCCATATGTTATGAACATACCACCGGTCAGAAAATTAAACTATTTAATTGTGTTGAGAAAAAAAAAAAGTCTGAAAATATAAAAACTCAATTCAATTCAATTAAGCACCTATTGTTTCCACTGCTTTTATTCTATTCCAAAAGCTTCTATGCAACTTCCCTGGCCTTATCTGCTCCTGTCTTCCAGTCAACAACATCATATTCAATCTCCTCTCCCCTTCTCTTAGCTGCATCCACAGAATGCTGCACCATTTCTCTTACTGATTTCAGTTGCTTAACCTGACTTTCCAGGTTCTGAATGTTGTCCTTGTAGCTTATTACATAATCAGTTTGCCTCAATATCCATTGCTAGCCAATTCCTTGCTTTAAATGAATACAAACACAACACACCAACAGATTAATGCACGATTGAGGATAGTAAAAAACATGAACAAATGGCAAAAATTAAGCTAGAAAGCCTGCAAATAAATTATTCATAAACTAATATCTAAAAAGATAATGCTAGAGCTAGGGAGGGAGCGGTTTGAGGCGTAGAATTCAACTTGTGAAATTAATTTTTGCTTACTTTGAAAAGAAGAAGCCGCAACTTTTATGCAATTGTAATCACAATATCCATTGCAGCCAATTTCTTGCTCTTAGTGAATACAAACACAACACATCGGAGATTACTATTGTCACTGACCAATTAGCTTCTCTCCAAAAGGCTAACCTATTGTAGTTGATTGACTCCACACACTGGTGGATAAAGGTAGACAAGACCTGACTATTGCTATTGTCCCATATCAATTAATTACTCACCACCATGGACAGTACATACAAACATCTCACATGCTAAATCAAAGCTAACATCCTTAACCTTCATAAATTAAGGATCGGTTTACTGGAAAAAAAAAAATTAAGGTTGGTTTATTTCATGAAATATAAGGGTGAGAATCAAATTAAACTAATTATAAATTGTTCAAATATTTAAATATTGCTATATATTATTAAAATTTATGAAATAATTTTTTTAAAGTAATGAAATAAAATATATAAATTAATAAAAATAATTATTTTAATATTTTAATAAAAATATTTATTAAATAGTACGTAATTTTTATAATAATTTTTAAAAGTATAATCATATTTGAGTAAATATTAATAAAAAATTTTCAAAATAATTTTTTATACTAGATAATAATAATGCTAATTTTTAGTATAAAAAATAATTATAAACATATTTACACATATAAGTAATATTAATTCTAATTCTTTTGAAAACTAAGGGTCTGTTTAGTTTTGGAAAATATTTTATGTTTTCTTTTTCTAACTTTCTTTTCCTTTTCTTTAATTTCTAATTTTTCATTTTCCAAAATCAGAAAATAAAAAACACAAAATCATGTTTATTTGTTACTTTTTATTTTTAATTTTTTCATGTTTTCATAGGTTTTATTTTTAGAGAATTTACTATAATAACTTTTTAATTAATATATTAATTATTATTGTGATTAATATTAAATTTATTTATTTTATGAAATTTTTTTAAATTATGCACATTTAATTGATTTTATTTTTTATAATATATATATATATATATATATATATATATTTATTTATAATCTTAAGTTTAGTAAAATTAATTAAAGAAAAGAGCACCAAGTGAAACAAAACAAAGATTTATATATATATATATATAGAGAGAGAGAGAGAGAGAGTAAGAAGACCATATATACAAAGAAAGAAAAAATTAATTCTTGGCTTGGCTTGGCTATGGCAGAAGAGTTTCAGACCGGAACACAGCCCAAATAGAGGGAAAAAAAAAATGCAACAAGCGAAAATTAAATCACATGCCAACTGAAAATTATGTCGAAAAAAATAAAGTCTAAAAATGTAAAAATTCAATTCAATTCAATTTAATTTTTTCGACTTAAAGAAACATTATAGAATAAACTAGAAAATTCTAAAAACTTACTATTTTTCAAAGTTCCAAGAATTTAGTTTAATTGGTCGAAAGTTGAGTAGTTTAGCGGGTTGGATCCTTACCTTCTTTTCCTCAATTTGTTTTGTTTTTTTTTTTTTTAAAATAAAAAATTTGATTTAAATGAACTCCATGACATTATTCAAAAGTTCTTTTAACGATAAGGCCATAAGTGTTAAAAAAAAAAAAAAATCAAGGATAAATATGACACTTTGTTGGAACTTCATGTTTGTTTCAGACGACGTCGTTATAAGAAAAGTTTATTTTAAAAAACGACGGCGTATATATCGTGCTCCCATGCTTCATCCCTTGACCCCCTTCTAAAGAAAATCCTGGAGCGGGAATTAACACACAACTGAAGTTTTAGTCGCAGGGAAGAAGAAGAAGAAGCTTCAAAAGAAAAAAAAAAAAATGGGAACGTCAGTGCAGATTACACCACTGTGTGGAGTGTACAACGAGAGTCCATTGTGTTACTTAATCTCCATCGATAACTTCAATTTCTTAATGGATTGTGGCTGGAACGATCACTTCGATCCCTCTCTTCTTCAACCTCTCGCTAGGTTTTTTTCTTCTTCTGGAACTGTTTTTGTTTCAGTTTCAAATTCTCTTTTGACTGTGTATTTTTGCAGAGTAGCTTCGACGATAGATGCAGTATTGTTATCACATCCCGATACGCTTCATTTAGGCGCATTGCCTTATGCTATGAAGCACCTCGGCCTTTCTGCTCCGGTTTATTCCACTGAACCGGTTTATCGGTTAGGTCTTTTAACTATGTACGATCAGTATCTGTCGCGGAAGGTAAGCATTTTATTTTATTTATTTTTACTTAAAGAGGAAGAAGAAGCTGTTTGTTTTGGCTGTTGTTATGAATGCGGTGCCGTTTTATTTTGGTTGTTGCAGGCAGTTTCGGAGTTCGATTTGTTTAGTTTGGATGATATTGATTCAGCTTTTCAGAGTATTACTAGACTTACTTACTCGCAGAATCATTATTTTTCTGGTTTGTGTTCTGTTTCTTTTCTATAGAATTCAATTCAATTTTTCTTTTTGTGAATATATTTCGTTACGAGGTAGCGTGTTTGGAAGGTCTAAATGTAGAAGAATTCGAATAAATTCAATTTTATTTTGTCAATTTCTTGGCTATGTAGAGCTTTATAGTTGTTGCTAGAATCTGATTCTGCATTTTGAAAGAATATGAAAGTGTGTCAAAAATAATATGATTTTGATTCTTGCATTTGGCATATTCTGAACAATGCCTTTAGGTTTCACTATCTTCTTTGTTTGGAAAGTACATTAAAAATGTTACTCAGTTTTCACGTACTTTGAAAGCTCATAATGGTAGCTAGGATTCAATGCTTTCAACTTTGTAAAAGGAGGAGGCATTTTGAAAGAAATGAAATCATGCCGAAATTAACATGATTCTATAACAATTCAATTGATTTCTTCCAAACATGGCCTTTGAATTTTGAACTGTTTGTAACTTGTTAGGAAAAGGAGAGGCGATTGTGATTTCTCCTCATGTGGCTGGGCATCTGCTTGGAGGCACTGTTTGGAAGATAAATAAGGATGGTGAAGATGTCATTTATGCTGTTGATTTCAATCATCGTAAAGAAAGGTTGACTAATTAATAGAAAATTATTCAATTTTCATTTTCTTTTTTCAAAAAAAATTGCATTTGCATATCTTTACGTGAACAAACAAGATAAAAGCTAATTGATTTATGTGATTAGTCTGTAATGTTACTATTGTCAGGCATTTAAATGGAACTGTTTTGGAGTCTTTTGTTCGGCCAGCTGTTCTTGTTACTGATGCTTATAATGCTTTGAGCAATCAGCCACCTCGACAGCAAAGAGACAAAGAATTTTTAGGTATTTATACTGACAAATTTAATAGCAATTTCTTTTGTTGCCGAAATTTTGAGCCGATATTCCTAGATCACTTTGCAGTTCAACTATTTTAATGATATTATTGTGTAATTGATTTAGAGAAGACTATTTTAAAGACACTAGAAGCGGGTGGAAATGTATTACTACCAGTTGATACTGCTGGGCGAGTGTTGGAGCTTCTCTTAATATTGGAGCAGGTCATTAAGGGGCAGAACACTATTTGTTAGTTTTTTTTTAAGCTATTTTCATAGTTTCAGTGGTCTAATGTTGAAGCACGAACTGCAGTTCTGGGCACAACGTCTCTTGAACTATCCTATATTCTTTCTCACAAATGTTACATCAAGCACCATTGACTATGCCAAGAGTTTCTTGGAGTGGATGAGTGATTCAATAGCAAAGTCTTTTGAAACTTCTCGTGACAATGCTTTTCTTTTAAGGTGAGTGCTCTTTCAATGACAAAAATTATCAGTTTTCATATAACCATGAAGCAAGTTGTGTCCATCTGCCTTGGATTATTATTTTCTGTCTTACATCATGCAACTTGGCTCAATATGGTTTGCTTTGCTAAATACTGTTAAACTTGCAGGAATGTGACACTTCTAGTCAACAAAAGTGAACTTGATAATGTTCCAAATGGTCCAAAGGTGATTCTCTTTGCTACTCAGTTGTGGATTATCTTTCTGGTTTTTCCCCTTGGCATCGATAATGTTGACCTGAAGCATCTGGATTAGGTTGTTCTAGCATCCGTGGCTAGTTTGGAGGCAGGATTTTCGCATGACATATTTGTTGAATGGGCTGCAGATGCTAAGAACCTTGTTCTTTTCACAGAAAGAGGCCAAGTATGTTTCTGGTTCCTCAGTTATTCATATCCATTAAAACATTTTAATTTAATTCTTCCTGGATTCATACATGGAGATTCTGTAATTCGTTTGGCTAATGACTGTTCTGCTTGTCACGATTGATCTTATGGGCTTCCTTGTATTATGTGGTTATGCTTAAAGCTGAAAGTTTTAGATGCCACTATCATCTTTCTTTGAAATCTTTAGAACTACTAATAATACTAAAACAATAAATGCTTGTTTAATTTGGATTGTATTAGGGTTTATTTTATTTCCTATTGATGAGGAAAAAAGATAGAAGGAAGAGAACATGGTTTTGATCATTTAGATTCTTTGCCCATTTTAGCATGCATTCTAGGTCTAGGTTAATGCTGCTTCTGAGGCTCAAATATGAAGATGTTATTTGGTTTTCTATTTTGGACATCAGAATGCGCATGCTTACAGCTTTTCTTGTTTATGTAGTTTGGGACATTAGCTCGCATGCTTCAAGCTGATCCACCCCCAAAAGCTGTTAAAGTTACCATGTCGAGAAGGATTCCTTTGGTAGGGGATGAGCTAATTGCTTATGAAGAAGAGCAAAAAAGATTGAAAAAGGAAGAGGAACTGAAAGCTAATATGATTAAGGAGGAGGAAGCAAAGGCGCCTCATGGGCTTGATAGCAATTTGAGTGATCCAATGATCATTGATGCCAGCAACAATAATGCTTCATTAGATGGTAGTCTTCTTCTCTTTTTTAATAAGCCATGATTACCATCTTCGTTGTTGGGCCATCATTTGAAATATCATCACTGTGGTGTCTTTGTAGTATATTATTCCTATAGTGCACGCCTAATGATTATGCTATGCAGCAATTGGTTCACATGGAACTGGATATCGGGATATATTAATTGATGGATTTGTTCCGCCTTCCACTAGCGTTGCACCAATGTTTCCATTCTATGAAAATATCACTGAGTGGAATGATTTTGGTGAAGTCATTAATCCTGATGATTATGTAATTAAGGACAATGACATGGACCAGGCAGCTATGCATGTAAGTTTTCAATGAAAAACATCTGCATCCTTTATTTCCTTACCTGTGTTGTTTTGCTGGCCAACTTTTTTTTTTTTTTTGGTTATGTATGCCCCTTTGTTTTTTTTTTGGTTATGTTTGACCCTTTTTTTTTATTTTTTATTTTTTTGCTCTTGCTTTGGCTGCTGATATTATTTGTGGCAACTTAGAAATTTTTTTTATTAAATGGCTTGCTTTGTTAACTGTTAAATGCAACACTTCTGGATTCATAGGCTTACAATGTCATTGTAGTAGTAATTCAACCAATTGGTTATTTTTTTCTCAATTTCAGACTGGGAAGTGGAAATGGCTTCCCCCATTATTGTTTGATAGCATTTTGGTATTTTATTATAAACTTATTGTCGATTTTACTGTTAACAATGAAGTAAACTTTTTTATGCTTTGATGTCCGATGACATGAGTACTTGGGAGTCAATGCCGTAGTTCTTTATTATACTTGGGACTTGGAAGGCCATCCTACTTTCTGAATTGACAAATCATTTTTACTATGTTTTGTTTAGTCTTTTGGATGCTTCTCTTGTGTTCTTGTCTTTTTTTTTTCCTCTGTGAACTTTTATTTCTAGATTAGATCAGTCCAAATTCATGAATATTTGATCTAGTTATCAACCACTAGTACAGTAGCAATTAAAATTAAATGTTTTTAAGTAGAGCTGTATCTAGTTATGAAAACCTGTATATCATTTATAGTGCAATCTATTACTAAATTTTTTCGAAATAAGCTTATCACTTGAATGAATCTGTATATCTGGACTAAAAGGAGGTTTCTATCACATTATATGGCATATTGCTTGTGAAGATATTGGGGAAGATTGAGTTTGTATGACACAAAGATGAGACTGGTAGAAGATGAACAAAACAGGCTAGAATTTTGCTTGCAATGTTTATGCTAGGCTCTTGGCCCAAATTACTGATTGGGCTTTTAAGCTGAATATGTCGGCTATCCTTTGCCTAGGTACTTTGCCTCTATTTGCTTTGTGCGGAGAATCTTACATGGATTGTGCGTAGTTTTCTTAAAATTGAATTCTATCTGCTTATCTGTTTTTGCTGTCTAATTGGCTATTTTATTATCTAATGATATATACTTTGTGCAGGTTGGAGGAGATGTTGATGGAAGATTTGATGAAGGATCTGCTAGTTTGATACTCGATATAAAGCCTTCAAAAGTGGTGTCCAATGAATTGACTGTAAGATTGATTCTGGCCTGTTTTTAGTTCTCTTTGACAGGTGCAAATGCCAGTGTGATTTTGTCCACTGTATTTTACCCAATTTCCTTTTTTTTTAATTATGTTACCTTGTATCCACCATCACCTGTGGCTTTGAATTTTGGAGACTTAATTTTAATCTTGGCCCATTTTCCTCCTTTTTTTTTTTCCACCATAAAGCATTAAATTGGCTAGCAGGTTGAATTCTGGATTTAGAACATGTTTTCTCAATTCCAACAGCCGTTTTAATCTTTCCATTTTGTCCAAGTGTGTAATCATTTTTGTAGTTCATTGAATCTGAGTTCTACAATTTTGATCAGGTGCAAGTGAAGTGTTCGTTGATTTACATGGACTATGAGGGTCGTTCGGATGGACGCTCAATCAAATCAATTCTTGCCCATGTGGCTCCTCTGAAGCTTGTAAGTATATCTGGATCCTCTACAGGGTAGTATATTTTATCTCACATCTTACACTTATAGCTGGTTGTAGATATGCGTGGTGGTATAAAACTTTATTGTGGGGCACGTTTTGTATGATGTGAAGGCTTTTTCCTCTCTTATTTTATGCACGATAAGTTTATAAAAAAGACATCCAAGTTCCTGTTTTTGTTTAGTGGTGGAATGATATTAGAAGAGGATGTACTACTTTTTGTGCTATGAGAAATATCTCCATTGCGTTATGGAGGGTACTGCTATTTTTTTTTTCCTGGGGGTGGGGGTGTGTGTGGAGCCTGTCATCTTTGAGATGCCTTCTGTGGGATTGTACATCCAATTCCTTCGTAGTTTAATGCATCTCTAATGATCAAATAGTTACTAAGTTAATTTCCTCCTAAAACAAAATGCAAAGCACTTTCAGGAAAAGCTGGGGCTCCATCTCAAACAAATAGTTAAAGTTGTAGTCTGTATCTTTCATCTTGCAAGGTTTTGGTGCATGGATCAGCTGAGTCCACAGAACATCTGAAGCAGCATTGCGTAAAACATGTCTGCCCTCATGTCTATGCTCCCCAAATTGAAGAGACCATTGACGTTACCTCTGATTTGTGTGCTTATAAGGTATGGTTCCAGAAAAACTTCAATTATCTTGGTTAATTTATCTTTTCCGGAGATCATAATTGATTTTCTTTGAATCTGATGAAATATAGGTACAACTTTCTGAGAAGCTGATGAGTAATGTGCTCTTTAAAAAGGTATCATTTCAGTTGCATCTTTAGTTTTGATGGTCAATAATATTACTAATTAACGTGTAGCATTATTCCTTGCTTCTAAGATAATTTTGCAATATCAGATGGGAGATTATGAAATAGCTTGGGTTGATGCTGAGGTGGGGAAGACAGAAAGTGGCAAGCTATCTTTACTGCCCATCTCAACTCCAGCTCCCCCACATAAACCAGTCTTTGTTGGTGATCTAAAAATGGCAGATTTCAAACAGTTCCTCTCTAGCAAGGGTGTCCAGGTCATTTTCATATCTCATGCTCTTTTTCACCATAAACTAATCTAAAGGGTGTAGTTATCATGGTCATACAGCCACAAATGATCACAATGCCATGCCATGATTTGGAGTCTTGATTCTAGATAATTAATATGACAAAGGTCAATTATATCATCTACAAAGATGTGATGTTGAGAAGGTGTTATTTCCAGGTGGAATTTGCTGGTGGAGCATTGCGATGTGGAGAGTACGTGACTCTTCGTAAAGTTGGCAATATAAGCCAGAAGGTATCCTCTGTTGCTTTTGTTTTGCGCATGAAAAGGAAAGTGATCCTGTTCTTAAATTGTTGCTCTTTTTGTTTTATTGGTTTGCCTTCCCACTTTGTTTGTAGGGTGGTGGTTCTGGCACTCAGCAGATCGTGATTGAAGGACCCTTATGTGAAGAATATTATAAGATCCGCGAGTATTTATATTCACAATTTTATTTGCTGTAATCGATATACTATACAAATTTCTTTTTATTCTTTTTATTTGCAAGGTTATACATACCATTCCCAGAATGTATGATGTTAGATAGTTGAAAGCCACCAAAGAAAACATTTTGATTGCTGATAGATAGTTGTTTATTTTACAGATCAATTCTTTTCAATTTTGACGTTCTTAATGTTAATTTCTTTTCTAGAAATTTTAGTCCCTACAATTAGCAATGCAATGAGAAGGTCTAAAATTCCATTGTGAGAAAGAAAATGGTACAAATAATGACTATTATATTAAGATTGGAAGGATGACATATGCTTTAGCCTTGTTCTCAGTATGCCAGTTTATAGCGCATCCATGTCAATCGATGATTGAGAACAATTTTTTTTATTTTATTTTACTATGATTATTAACATGCGGAGATTGTCATGTTGAATACTGTGACAGGCTGACTAATTTTAGTTAGTTTCAACATCATTAGATCACTGACTGTTTAGCAAGCCAATCTACTACCTTACTTTGCTACTGTATAGAAGGCAAAATCCATATTGAGGCCCTTAAACTTGTGAACTTTTTAGTTTTAGGCCTCTAAAGTTTTATTTTATATATCTAGACCCTTAAACTTCGTGGGTTTGAAATTTTAAACCCTCCTGTCAATTTTTTAACAAAAATTATTTTCTTTTAGTCCTAAAGTTTTATATTTATAACATTCATACCATTTTTTACCTTTTAACACTTATATCTTTTTTTAAAATTTTGACATATTTTAATTTCTAATATTTTAAATTATTATAAATATATTTAAATAATTTTAAAATTTAAAAATAAACAAACAAGTTAATGCTATTATGATAAAATTTTTAAAAAAATTATAATAATAATATTGTTTTTCACAATATTTTAAATTATTGTGAGTAAATTTTTATAATATAAATTTTTTTCATGTACCCAAAAAGCATGATTCAAAAAAATGAAGGTTAACATAACGGTTATAAAAAGTTTGAGTTGGTTGGAAAATCTATCACCATTTTTTGGTGATGTATAGACATGCA
>CATIWM010531093.1:0-21223 GCA_949671775.1 Mallotus repandus | reverse complement strand
ATAATAAATTTCTTAAATTAAACAATAAAAATAAATCAAAAATTAAAAGGGTATTTAAATCAATTAACGTCTTAAAATAAGACATATAAGCAAATTAACCTGTAAAATTTGCTAAAAATACCATTTTTAAAAAAAAATTGCAGGTTTAGATACCTAATTGTCAAAACAATTTCTAAACACCAAAATAGCAAAAGTAAAAAAGCTTAGACATCATTTCTATATTTATTTCTAATAATAATAATAATAATAAGGGATAAACACATAAATAGTGTCTGAACTTTTTCACTTTTGCTATTTTGGTGTTCAAACAATTTTTTTTACAATTAGGTGTCTGAATCTACAAAAAAAAAAATTTAAATAGTGTCTCTAAAAAGTTTTACAGGTTAAAGTATTTATATATCTTATTTTAAACAGCAAATTAACTTAAATACTCTTTATATATTAGATTTAATTTTTATTTTTTAATTAAAAATTTTATTTTTCATTTATATATATTAAATTTTAAAAAATATATTCTGAATATTATTAAAATAAAATAAAATAAATAATAAAAATCTTATTATTGAAAAATAAAAATAAAATAACTTATTAAATTTATTTTTAAATTTATCTGAAAGAGTGAATAGAAAAATTCAAAAATTAACATACAAGTAAAATTTTATTTCTCATAATTAAAAAATAAAAAATAAAATGAATTTTTAATAGATACAAATTTTTTTGATTAAAATCGTGAATAAAAATTTAAATTCAAACACCATAATTAACAAAATTAAAATAAAATGAAAAAATATTTATTTTTACAAGTTTAATATGATAAATAAAAAATACTTTTTTCATTTCTAATAATTTAAAAAAATAATTAGAATAATAAAGAAAATAAAGTTTAATATAAAAAAAGGTATTTAAGTAAGTTTACTATTTAAAAATAAGACATAAGCATTTTAACCTCTAAGCCCTGCTAGAGACACTATTTTATAAATTTTTTACCGAAAAAAATTTATAAAACACCAAAATAGCAAAAGTGAAAGGTTTGGACACCATTTATATATTTGTCCCTAATAATAATAATAATAAGGAAAAATTGCAAATTTGATGTATGAACTTTGCAGTTTTTTCTATTTGAGTGTCTAACCTTTTTTTTTTTTTTTTGCAATCGAGTGGCTGAACTTTGAAAATGGTTCTATGTCAGTGGTTCGGACAAGTGTGCTGATTATTGGATGCTTACGTGGACAAATCAGGTCCCACACTTCTCCCAATCATCTAACACTTCACCAGCCACAAAATAAAAAATTTAAGTTGACAAAATTACCCTTAATCTGGAATAGAATTTAATTGAAATTGGGAATTAGGGTTGAGAACTTCTTGAAACACAGACCAAAAAATAAAGAAAAAAAAAAGAAAAAGAGGAGTAGAATGAAGTAAATTGAAGAATAAAAAGAAGAAGAAGCATAAAGAAGAAAAAAATTAGAAGAAGAAAGAGTAAGATGAAGAATATTGAAGAAGCAAAATAAGAAAAAGAGGAAGAAGAGTTTGAAGAATGGAAAGCAACTTGTGATGTCTATGTGGGGAACAACATATCATTAGGACTTTGTGGGCTATTATGAATCCAGGAAGAAAATTTTCGTCATGTGAGACGCAATCATGCAACCTGACATTTAAGTGGATTGAAGATTATTGAAGATAATGTCTGATTACCAACTTCAGTTTTCTACTTTGTTGTATTTATCATACGTACACATTTATCTCATTACAACTTCAATATGTTATTTGTGTATATATACTTTGTAATCAGAATACTTTAATATATATTAAAATCTATACCAACACAAACACTGAGTTGGTATCAGAGCATTTTCCTCGGTAAATATGTCTACCTAAACAAACTCCTCGGCCACCTCTTTTTCCGTTACCCTCTCTTCTTCTTTGGTTACGCAAGGCAATTCTTTAAGTCTTCCATTTCTTGCAATCTTTTCTTCTTCTACTCCCACCAACATTCAACAAACTTTCTCAATCAAACTCAATTCCAAGAATTACATACCTTGAAAGTTATAATTTTAACCATTGTTAAATTTTTATAATTTACATGGTATTTTATATGGAATCGAACCACCCCCACCCAAAACCATTGTCAATGAAACTACCTAAGAACATGAACCTAATCCAGCCTATACTTCTTGGTTTAACAAAAATCACAATTTGTTTTCTTGGCTTCTTTCCTCTATTTCTAAGGAACTATATCCTCATTTAATTAGTTTAAATTCAGCTAATGTAGTTTGGCAAGCTCTCTCTACTGCTTATGGAATGGTTAATAATGCCCAAAGAACTTAACTGTACATTAAGCTCCATAACCTCTCCAAGAATGACATGATAGCTTCTAAATACCTCTTTAAAGCCAAAAATATTGCTGATAGCCTTGCACTAGCTGGCCAACCAATTTCAACGACTGAATTCAATGCCATTGTATTTCATAAGCTTAGACCCGATTTTAATTGAGTCATTGGAAGTTTGCAACAATGAATGGATGCACCATCTTTTCATGATCTACATGGGAAATTAGTCTCCTATGAATTGCTCTTAAAGGCACAACAAACACCATCACCTATCGCTAACATAGTCCAACGTTCCTTTTCTCCCAATCCAAATTCAAACTGCAAGTTTTCAGCCAACAAGAATAAACAAGCCATTCAGCAATGCCCTGCTGGTGTTCCATGTCAAATTTGCTATTATATTAACCATATTGCCTTCAATTGCAACCGTCAGTTTGATGCCAACTTTACTAGATTTTTGGGTAATGCATCTAATCAATCATCTTTCAGGTCGAACCTTCCTTTACTACCTTTTCCTCAGGCTAATCTTGGTTATGTGGATCGGTTTGTACCATCATTATCTCCTTCTTTTTATTAGTACCCTAACACTGGTGCTAGTCATCATGTTACACCTGATCTTTCATCCTTAAACATCACTGAAGATTATACAGGTAATGACAAACTTGTGGTTGGAGACAGGCAAGGTCTACCAATTTCCCATGTTGTTAAGAGTATAATATCAAACCGTAATCATTCTTTTACTTTAAATGACATTCTTCATGTTCCTTCTATAACAAATCCATTACTTTCTGTCAAGGAATTTTGCAAAGACAATAAATGTTTTTTTGAGTTTAATGATGAATCTTATTTTGTAAAGGACAAAGCCACTAAGATAATACAATTTTAAGGAATTAGTGATAATAAGTTCTACAAGTTGTAATCTCGGAGTACACCATCCATTCAAGCGTATCTTGCTACCCTTTAGGATTGGCATGCTCATTTAGGACACCATAATTTTCCTACTATTAGGCAACTCATTCAAAAATCCCAGTTACCTCATTCTAGAGTTTCTTTTCTATCTTCTAATAAATGTAAGGCTTGTTGTCTAGGTAAAGAATATCGATTGTCCTTACCTATGACAAACCATAGAAGTTCAGCTCCCCTAGACTTAATTCATTCCAATGTATGGGGGTCGGCTCCTATGAGTTCTTCAAATGGTCATAAACATTTTCTCATTTTTATTAATGACTATTCTTTGTTTACATGGTTCTTTCCTCTTAAAGCCAAAAGTGAAGTTTTTGCTATGTTTTAACAATTCTAATCTCTTATTGAATGCCAGTTTTACTCTATTATTAAGGCCTTTAATTCATATTAGGGTGGTGAATATCATTCTTTACATAATCATTTAAAAAATATTAGTATTCATCATCGCATTACATGTCCACACACACACATGAACAAAATAGAACCGCAAAAAGAAAATTAAGAAATATTGTGGACATTGGTCTGTCTTTACTTGGTCATTATAGTGCTCCTTTTCTATACTAGCATTATGCCTTTGAAACAGTAATTTTCATTATAAATCGCATGCCTACCACATCCCTTTCCAATTTTGTCCCTTTCTAAATTTTGTTTAATCAACAACCTAACTATTGTTTTTCTAAAATTTTTAGATGTGTTGTCTATCCTTAACTATGACCTTTTCATAAAAATAAATTTTCTTATCATAGCAAAGAATATGCTTTTCTAGGATATTCACCTCATTATTTAGGCTATAAATGTCTAGATCAAGATACTGGAAAAATTATTTTTGCTAGACATGTCACCTTTGATGAGTCAAAATTCCCATTTTAGCATAGTAATTCAGTTTATATACCCTCATCTCCTACAATTTCATCCACTTCTTGGCTGTAATTATCTTATCCACTATCATAGGTTCCTTAACTGCGAAGCACATGTAACAATCCTTTCTTATCTCCAACTTTATCATCGTCTAACAATTCTACTTCTTCTTCATAACCTCTCTTTTTATCCCATCCAACCTCATCTTTATCACCAACTAACTCTTCCATGTCAAAAGCCCTTATCCCATCAGAACCTCCTCCTATCCAAAATATCAACATATTCAATAGAGACGGATTACAATTATACAATGATCTTCCCATATCTAATGATCCTCAAGCCAACCAATCTACACAACAAAGAACTCATCCTATGCAACTACATCCTATAACTCTTGCCAAAAGCACCAAACATGCACATTTGGCAATCTCTTCCTCACCCACTATTGAAGCCGAACTAACATCCTTCACCAAAGTTATGCTCTTGCCACAATGGCATGAAGCCATAAATGCAGAGATGAATGCTCTTTACAAAACACATACATGGGATCTAGTTCCTCCTCCACCAAATGCAAATATTATTGGCAATCGGTAGGTTTAAAAAATTAAATGGCATGCTAATGGTACTATTGAAAGATACAAAGGACGTTTGGTTGCAAAAGGGTATACCCAAATAGTCTTGATTACACTAAGACTTTTAGTCCTATAATTAAACCATTAATAATCCACACAGTACTATCCATTGCGGTTTTAAAGGGTTAGTTGATTAGCCAATTAGATGTTAGCAATGCCTTTTTATATGGTGATTTGAAGGAGGTGGTGTTTGTGAAACAACCATAAAGGTTTGTTGACAAAAAATACTCCAATTATGTTTGCCAACTTCGTAAATCTTTTTATGGGTTAAAGTAAGCACCAACATCTTGGTTTCATAAATTGAGTACATTTCTTCTATTTATTGGATTTCGAGGATCCAATGCCAATTCATTAACTATTTATTTACTCTAACAGTTAATTTTTTATTTTTTATTTGGGTATGTAGATGATATAATTCTCACAGGCAATAATTCAAACTTTGTATTCTATCATTGCCCAATTATCTGATGTCTTCTCTCTACGTGATTTGGGCAAGTTGAAATATTTTCTTGGCATTTAGGCTATTCATCATTCAAGAGGATTCACACTTCATCAGCAGTCCTACATTCAGTTAATTATCAAAAACATGGGAATGGCAAGCTATCGTTCTATCTATACTCCTATGCAATTTGATGTTGTGTTAAAGAAGGGTGATGGTGATTTACTCTCGGCAATAGAGGTGACAAAATTTTGCCAATGTTGTGGCTCCCTGCAGTATGCTATAATGACCAGACCCGACATCATATTTGCGGTGAATCGGTTGACTGAGTTTATGCACTGCCCGACTACAGTACATCTTCAAGCTTTAAAACGGCTTCTTTGCTACCTTCATGGCACTATCTCTTATGGTTTGCTATTGTCCAAACCATCATCTTGTGACTTGACTATATTTACAAATGCTGATTGGACTGAAAACTTTGATGACCAAAGATCTACAGGTGACTCCCTTGTTTTCCTTAGTTGTAATATTATCGGGTGGAGCTCCAAGCAAAATATTATTGTGCGGTCATCCACAGAATCTAAATTCTAAGCAGTTGCAAATGTTGCGACTGATGTTAAATGGTTAAAAGTGTTAATGTCTGATCTCGATGTAAAATCTATCCACATTCCAACTATTTGGTATGATAATCTTGGAGCAGTGTTTCTTTCTTCCAACTTGGTCTTCAGTGCACAAACCAGACATGTAGAATGTGATTTTCAATATGTTTACGATATGGTGCATACCAAATAACTAGCAGTTCATCCTTTTTCCTCTCATGATTAACTCGCATGCATACTAACAAAGCCTCTTTCGAAGCAACCATTCAATTCTATTTTCAACAAGCTTCGCTTACACAAGCTTTCAAGTTCAGCTTGAGGTGGGGTATTGAAGATAACGTCTGATTACCAACTTCAATTTTCTAGTTTGTTGTATTTATCATATGTACACATTTATCTCTTTACAACTTCAACATGCTATTTGTGTATATATACTTTATAATTAGAATACTTCAATATATATGAAAATTTATTTTAACACAAATACTAAGTAAGATGAAGTACCAAAAAGATTAAGGTGAATCATATCGAGGTTGTTAAATGCGAAAGCCAAATTAGAGTTGCAAGTAGAGAAAAAAAAAAGGAGAAACAACTTTAGGTTCTGGTGATTGTACTTGTACTTATTATAATCTTCAAAGATCAGTGAGGTTTATCCTAGTGTAGTTTCTTAACAATCAGTAGCTATTGAATGTAGTTGTCTGCATTTGAGTTTCGCAACTGTATATATTGAATGCAAACAATGTATGTTGGCTACCTACTAATGTAATGAATTTGTGTAGCTATCTAATGCAATGAGTTTTTCCAATTGATTTTGTTATCCTTTATTATGACTTTTACTAATTGAGTTGCTTATCCTCTGTTATGAGTTTTACCAATTATGTTAGTGTTGGTGGTTGTAATGGCTTGCATTCTTAGAAAAATAAATGAAAAATTGAAAAACCACTTGCTACAAATAAAGTATAACAAGAAAGAAATGGACAGCTATATAAGAATGCCTATTAACATTTTGAGACAAAGTTTGATTGTCTAGTTCAACACAATTATACAGTAAATAAAATTACTGAGATAAAGAGTTTCAATAATCATAAAGGCATAATGCATATTACATATATGCAAAAAATAAAGTTGCTTAGATAAAGAGTTTGAGTATAAAGTATATAACCAAACTTGACAGTAAACATAAAGCATGTCTTTGGAACATTAACATTAATACATTAAAGTATCTAAAAGAGCAAAAAGATCAACTGATATTCCATCAATACATTAAAGTATCAAAAGTCAGAAAATGCTCCCAAAAGCATGTCCTTAGAACATTAACACTAGCAAAATAACCCTATAAAATTTGCTAACTTAATATAACTTCAAAGGTTGTCATTTACTTCAATTCCTGTCATTTGATGTTAACTGTTGAGTTGTAATTGGAGCATATTCTAAGTGAGAAGAGGTGGATGTGGCAAAATGCAATCTTGTCTTATGTAGGTCCTGATGTGCTTTAGTGCTTTGTTATTTTGAGCCTTAGCTTAATAAAAAAAAATATTAGCAATATGCCAATTTGTAAGCGTAAACCGTTAACATATCATCAAAATGCACCCTAAAGTTGGTGCGTCGTGATGTATTGCTTCCTAAATTTCTTAAATTCGTCCCTCTTTTCAGTCATAAAACTTGGTTCAGGCTCGTTTCATACCCTTCTCTTCCTTGTAGTTCCATTATCCAACACAACTCTTTTAGTTTTAGATTGAGGCTGCAAATTGAAATAAATCAGAACACTATCAAAACCTCAACAAATATCATTGTGCCAGTATGCATATCAGTGTACAATCCATGACCCTATGGTGGCTTCCACTATTTTTTAGCACTACTGAATGTTGGTTCAAAGTATAATAGGTCATTTCCTGGTATAATGGATGTTAAAGTAATCATCTCTTATTAGTTCAAGAGTTATTTTCACTGAAGGAGCTTTTGATGAACAACCACTTGTATCAACAAATGACACCTTTCTCTTACCACCAACCACCTACAAGTTAAATGTTGACCTTAGCAATAATCAATCTTAATTTTGATCTTAACAAACTTAATTTTGAGCATTTAATATGTTTGTTTAAGTATGATTATAAGCACAGGTACAATTTTGCTCTCAATGAAAGCCAAGTCATAATTCAACTCATGCGACTGAAGCATACTTCTATGGTGACAGAAAGCCAAGCTGAATAGTAGGCTGCAATTGGAGCTCTACTTCTAAAGTGACGGCCCAACAAACATATTTTTCAATTTAAGGAGACATTAGAGAACAGTAGCCTGTGACTGAAGCAAGGTTGCTATAGTGACAGAAAGCCAAGCTCAATAGTAGGTTGCGACTAAAGCTCTGCTTCTATGGTGATGGCCCAACGGACATATTTTTGAATTTATGAAAAGAGACATTGGAGACATATTCAATGGCTCTAACAGCCATATTTTTGAAGTTTAATCTATATATATGTGCTCTAGAGTTATGATAAAGAAGAACATACATTACATTACTCTTTGATTATCAAAAACTCTTTAAGCATTCATTAAGCTTCATTTTTCTTTCTATCAATATTCATTGTATTGATTAACTCTTGTGAGAGTTAGTTGTGTGATAGAAATAGGACTTTATCTTCAGCTAATTCTTAGCATAGATTAAAAGGGAAGTGAGGTATATTTCTACGTGGATTTGGTTTAAGTGTTTAGCCATTAAAACACTTGGTATTTGGTTTAAGACTCCGCCTTAAACTCTTGTATATTTTCAATCTTGTGAATAAGATTATGGGTGATTGAAAATCCTAACTTAGGGATAAGTTAGGTCGAGACGTAGGATTGTTATTAAATCCGAACTCCTTAAATATTTGTGTTCATTATTCTTCCTTCTCTAATCTTTTTCAATTTTTATTTATTCCTTAAATTCATTTTTATTTTTAAAAAATCCTTCCTTTGCCTTATTTACCCCCCCCCCCCCCCATAAGGCAGAGTCAAGATCATGGGATGTGAAACTCAAAAAATTTCTTCTCTTAGACCATTCTTTGATGGAAGTGACTACCCTCACTGGAAATTCAAAATAGAGCTATATTTGGATTATGATTCTATCAAACTTTGGGACATTGTCCTAAAAGGTTGGGAATCACCCAAAGATACCGTTGAGGGAGTAGTCACTACCATTCTAAGGAGTCAATAGAACAATGATCAAAAGAGAGAAAATCACAAAAATAAAAAGGCTATGATCACCTTAGCCTTTTTTATGTCATAAGAAGAAGTTGGCAAGCTTCAACATTGCATTTCGGCCAAGGAAATGTGGGAAACCTTGGAGAATCATTACAAAGGAAATGTGCAAGTTAGAAGCAAGAAGGTTCAACTCCACATGTATAAGTATAAGCTCTTCAGAATGAAGCCTCAAGAATCAATAACGGAGATGATGAATCATCTCAATGCTGTTATCACCACCCTTAAGAAACTTGGTAAACATTTCACCAAAGAAGAAGTAAACAATAAGATTTTAAGAATCCTACCTAAGAAGGATTGGGAATCTTGAGTTACTTCAATTGAGGAAACTCAAGACTTTGCTACTCTTTCAACTGACGTGCTTAATAGAAAGCTTTTTAACCATGAGCTTACAATAAAGCAAAGAGGTGAAGAGTAAGAAGAGAAGGAAGAGAAGAAGAAAAGCATTGCTGTAAAAGCCTCTCAAAATGATAGTGAAGAGGAAACCATTGAAGATTCTAGTGATAAAGATGGTGAAATTACCATGCTCACGAGAAACTTTAAGAAGTTCTTAAGAAAACAAAGCTCCTCAAGAGCAAGAGACTTCAACAATAAGTATGAAAGAGATGGTAAGAAAAAAACTAAAGAAGTTACTTGCTATGAATGCAAGAAACCGGGTTATATTCGAAGTGAGTGCCCCAAACTCAAATTCAAGAATAAAGGAGCACGAGATAGGAAGAAGCCCTTCAAAGCTACTTGGGATGACTTCTTTAAATCCAAAAAAGAAAAGGAACAATAAGAAGTGGCCAACCTTTGTTTCATGGCTCTTAAAGATGAAAATGAGGTACCATCTATTTCTAACTCTTCTTGTGATGATTATTGTGAATATATGATTATGAAGATGATGATTAGAGCTCTATTGCAAGCAAAATTATGCTTAAATATACTAGCTTACTTTCTAAGAAAAATTTTTACAAGCTTAACCAAGGCATTTGAAAACTTGAAAAATGATTTTTCTAAACTTGTTAAGTCAAATGAACACTTGAAAGTGATTTGGAATGTTTAAGTTCCTTGAGAGAACAACTTAAAAAAGCAAATAATGAAAATCATAAACTTTCTAAAGAGGTCTTAGAGTTAAAGAATTCTATTTATAAATTCAAGAAGGGAAAAGAAACTTAAGATAGTCTTCTTGACTCTCAAAAATTCCATGGAGATACTCGCGGAATTGGATATGTAAATGGAATGCATTCCTCATAATCATCACACATTAATTTTGTTAAAGTATCACATGATTCTATGGCATCTACCTTCAATAATGAGACTCAAGCTTTCAAAGCTAAAAGGTCATAAGTGTCAAATAATAAGGGAAGGACTCATAAGACTCAACCCCCATTAACACAAAGAGGCAAGGCTCAAACTAGAGCACCATAACCTAGGCATGCTTATACTAAACACAATTATAATAGGCATGCTACACAATATAATGCACGTAAGCATATTGCACAAACCTATCAAAATACGCATTGTCATTGCCAATGTATGTCTCACACTATGACTTAAAAGAGTTATAGGAAGCATTTACTACCATAACACATAAGGCATGTTTTACATACTAGGAAAACATATCATTAAGGGAGAAATAAATTTGTCAATGTTAAGTGTTTTTATTGCATGACCAAAGGTCACTCTAGCAATGTATGCTTCTATAAAAAATGACATTTACAATTGCTATCTTTGGATTACTTTAAGACTAATAAACCTCGACCAATTAAGGTATAGGTTCAAAAGAATGTGTAAATTGTGTTTTGTAAGTGTGCTTAAAGTCCATAAGAATAAAGAGTAAATGGTATCTTGATAGTGGATGTTCAAGACACATGACAGGTGACAAAGATCAATTCAACAAGCTTGATGCTAAGGATGATGAACATGTTATATTTGGGGACAATGCAAAAGGAAAGATTATTGGCATTGGAGAAATCGGTAATCCTCAATCATTATCTATACGTCATGTATTGTTTATTGATGGTCTTAAACACAATTTGCTTCGTATAAGTCAATTATGTGATATAGGAAATAAAGTCACTTTCTATCCTAAATATTACTTTGTTAATAGTCTTGATGAAGACAAAGAAATTTTTAGTAGTAAAAGAGAAGATAATGTCTATGTTATTTATTTGAATAAAATTGATAACAAAGATATTAAATGCTTGATGTCTATTTCCCATGACACATGGACATGGCATAAATGGTTAGGACATGCAAATTTTGAGTTATTAAATGATCTTTATAAGCATGAACTTGTGATTAGTTTACCAAAACTTAAATTCACTAAGGATGAACCTTGTGATGCTTGTCAAAAAGGAAAATAATCCAAGTCCTCTTTTAAGAACAAAAATGTTGTGTCAACCGCTAGGCCATTTGAACTTATACATATGGATTTGTGTTTGATCCAACTACAATTGCTAGTCTCGATGGAATGCACTATGAATATGTATTAGTTGATGACTACTCTAGATTTACTTAGGTGTGTTTCTTTGCTCATAAGAATTATGCTTTTAATGCTTTTGAAAATTTTACAAAAAGAGTTCAAAAACAAAAAGGTTTTTGTATTTCTTCAATTAGAAGTGATCATGGAACCGAATTTGAAAATGAATTTTTCAAAAACTTTTATAGTGAAAATGGTATCTCTTATACATTTTCTTCTCCTAGAATTCCTCAACAAATTGGGGTAGTTAAAAGGAAAAATCAAACTCTTGTGGAAATGGCTAGAACAATGCTTCATGAGTATAATTTACCATTATACTTTTGGGCAGAAGTCGTTAACACATCTTGTTACATTTCTAATAGAGTTTTCAAAAGACCAATTTTGAATAAAACTCTTATGAGCTTTGGAACAATAGAAAACCCAAAATCTTATATTTAAGAGTATTTGGATGCAAGTGCTTTATATTAAACACCAAGGACAATCTTGGGAAATTTGACTCTAAAGTCGATGAAGGAGTTTTCCTAGGCTATTCCATCTCTAGCAAAGCATATGGAGTATTTAGTAAGAGAACTCTAGTCATTGAAGAGTCTATGCATGTTGTATTTGATGAATCTAGCCCACTTGATCCAAAAAAGGATTTTTGTAGTGTTGATGATGATGTAGGTGAGCTTATGAATGAGAGCATTCAAGAAGAAAATGCTAACAAGCCTTTGGAACTTGAAGGTTCAAGTAAGGAAGAAAGTGAGAAAATGCCTCAACCTTCTTTAAAGGATGATCTTCCAAAAGATTGGCAATTCAAGAAAACACATCCTCAAGACTTCATTATAGGTAACACTACAAAAAGGGTAACAACTATATCTCAACTTAAGTCTATTATTAATTTAGCCTTCATATCTCAAATTGAACCCAAAAATGTTAATGATGTTTTGAGTGATGAATTTTAGGTCCTTACTATGCAAGAAGAGTTAAATCAATTTGAGAGAAACAAAGTTTGGACTTTGGTTCCAAAACCAAAACATCATCCTATAATGGGTACTAAATGGGTATTTAGAAATAAGATGAATGAACAAGGTGTCATAACTAGGAACAAAGCTAGACTAGTAGCTAAAGGTTATAATCAGGAGGAAGGCATTGATTATGATGAAACCTTTGCCCCTATTGTAAGGTTAGAAGCTATTAGAATGCTACTTGCATTTGCATCATTCATGGATTTTAAACTTTATCAAATGGATGTTAAAAGTGCATTTTTAAATTGTTTCATTGAAAAGGAGGTATATGTTGAGCAACCTCCGGGTTTTGAAAGTTTTGATTTTCCTAGTCATATATTTAAATTGTCAAAAGCATTATATGGATTAAAATAAGCTCCAACAGCTTGGTATGAAAGATAGAGTAACTTTTTACTAGAGAAAGGTTTCTCTCAAGGAAAGGTTAACACAACTCTTTTCGCAAAGAAATCCAAACATGATTTATTAATTGTACAAATATATGTTAATGATATTATTTTTGGTGCTACTAACCATTGCTTATGTGAGGAATTTTCTAAGTTGATGCAAGGAGAATTTGAGATGAGCATGATGGGTGAGCTCAAATTCTTTCTTGGACTTCAAATCAAGCAATGCAAAGATGGGATTTTCATCAATCAAACTAAATACACTAGGGACATTCTCAAGAAGTTTCGCATGGATGGAACTAAATCAAGCAAGACTCTTATGAGTAACACCACCAAACTCAACAAAGATGAGAATGGTAAGACGATTGATGAAAAGCGATTTAGAGGTATGATTGGATCCCTTCTTTATTTAACTGCAAGTAGACTGGATATCATGTTTGCTACTTGTTTGTGTGCTAAATTTCAATCAAGTCCTAAAGAGTTTCATTTGAATGCAATCAAAAGAATTTTCAAATATCTTTGTGGAACAATGCATTTAGGACTGTGGTATCCTATGAGTTCTTCCTTTTACTTGATTAGTTATTCTTATGCGGACTTTGCTATTAGCTTACTAGATAGAAAGAGCACTTCCAGAACTTGTCAAATTTTAGGACAATGTTTAGTTTTTTGGTTTAGCAAGAAATAAGTTCCGGTTACCTTGTCCACTGCTGAAGCTGAATATATTGCAGCAAGTCTTTGTTGTTCACAAGTTTTGTGGCAAAAATAACAGCTGTTGGACTATGGTATAAAACTTGATAACATTCCAATCAAATATGACAATACAAGTGCTATCAACCTTAGCAAGAAACCCATTCAATATTCTAGAACTAAGCATATAGACATTAGACATCATTTCTTGCATGATCATGTTCAAAAAGGTGATATCTCACTTGAATTTGTTGATACAAATAATCAACTTGCAAATATCTTCACCAAACTTCTCAATGAGGAGAGAATGAATTTCATTAAGCATGAACTTGGCATGATTGATGGTTCTAGTTTGTTTTGATTTTATGCTTAATTAATGGTTGGACTGTTTTCATGTGAAATTATGTTGTGCTTATTAATTACTTTCATTATTAATTTTGATTTTGATCTTAACGATTTTCTAATTTTTTTATATTTTTGTGCGCTTTCCATCAATTTCTGTTTGGTTTATTTTCAGTATATTTTCCGTATTTAAGCTTTGAGCTGCTAGTTTGTTTTTATGATTATTTTGCATTAATTTGGTTCGATTTATTTTCTGAATATTTTCATAATATAAGCCATTAGCTATTAGTTTTATGTCTTGTTATGTCTTGTCTACAATTAATATTTTAATATCATTGTAACTCTATCCTCTGTTAATGCAATTTAATTTTTCATTAATGATTTTTTGCATTTTGACAAAGGGGGAGAAATATTTAGGTTTGAATTAAAATTTTTATATTGAATTTTTTTTACATAATTTTGTTTATGCATGCATAGTAACATTGTAAGTGTGGCTAGTTTTGTCATATTTTTATTTATGATAAAAAGTCTTGTTTTGCTTACTTTGTTTATATGTGTATATATGTGATACTTTGGCTAGATGGACATACTTTCTTAGATTTGGTCTATCCTTGTTTTCATTGTTTTAGTTTTTGGTCTTTTGTTTTCTTTAGAACTAAGCTCCACATGATCATGTGATAGTTAAGTTTTTTAAGCTTCAACATAAATGTTATACATACTATTTTTGTGATGTGTTAAGTATTACTACATATAGTGTAAGTGCCACTAGTTTTTTATTTATTTAATATGTTTGAAATTATTTCCTTTCACATTGCCTAGCATTTATTTAAATGATCATGTTATCTTGTTTTTATATCTTTAACACATATATAATGTTAGGCCATGTTTTTATGTCCCTTATGTTATATTTTATGTTGTTTCTATTTTTGTCAAGGGGAATGATTTATAAATTTATATTTCTTAACATATCCAAAAAAGGAAAGTAACAAAGAAATATATTAAATATTTTAATTGGTATCTTTTTCAATTGAAATTTTTTTTAAGAGTTGTTCAATTGATATTTTTATAGCACAAAGGGGGAGATTCTTAAAACTTCATTACTTTTAAAAATATGTATCATTCTCATTCCATTAATCTCCTTCATTATTTGAATTCCTTACTCCTTAAATTCATTATTTTTATTATATGCATAAATTAAGGGGGAGTATATTTCACATACTTTATTGGAATTTAAATCAACACACACTTCACTTCATATTATCCTTCTCAAACTCAAAATAAGTATGTCAAAATCAAAAAGGGAGAGATTGTTGACCTTAGCAATAATCAATCTTAATTTTGATCTTAACAAACTTCATTTTGAGCATTTAATGCATTTGTTTAAGTATGATTATAAGCACAGGTACAATATTACTCTCAATGAAAGCAAAGTCATAGTTCAGCTCATGCGACTGAAGCACTGCTTTTATGGTGATAGAAAGCCAAGCTGAATAGTAAGCTGCAACTGAAGCACTGCTTCTATGGTGATAGAAAGCCAAGTTGAATAGTAGGCTGCGATTGAAGCTCTGCTTCTATGGTGACCACCCAAAGGACATATTTTTGAATTTAAAGAGACGTTAGAGAATAGTAGCCTACGAATGAAGCAAGGCTACTATGGTGACAGATAGCCAAGCTTAATAGTAGGCTACAACTGAAGCTCTGCTTCTATGGTGACGATCCAACAGACATATTTTTGAATTTAAGAAAAGAGACGTTCGAGACATATTCAATGGCTCCAATAGCCATATTTTTGAAGTTTAATCTATATATATGTGCTCTAGAGTTGTGATAAAGAAGAACATACATTACATTACTCTTTGATTATCAAAAATTCTCTAAGCATTCATTAAGCTTCATTTTTCTTTCTATCATTATTCATTGAATTGATTAAATCTTGTAAGAGTTAGTTGTGAGATAGAAATAAGACTTCATCTTCATCTAATTTTTGGGATAGATTAAAGGGGAAGTGAGGTATATTTCTAAGTGGAATTGGTTTAAGTGTTTAGCCATTAAAACACTTGGAATTTGGTTTAAGAGTGAGCCTTAAATTCTTGTGTATTTTTAATCTTGTGAATAGGATTGTGGCTGATTGAAAATCCTAACTTGGAGATAGGTTAGGTAGAGACGTAGGATTGTTGTTGAATCTAAACTCCTTAAATCTTTGTGTTCATCATTCTTCCTTCTCTAATCTTTTTTAATTTTTGTTTATTCCTCAAATTCATTTTTATTTTTCTAAAATCCTTCCCTTGCCTTATTCACCTCCCCCCCCCCCCCCCCCCACCTCCTCTAAGGCATTTTCATTAAGTATTAGCGACAATCATCTAAATATGATATTACATAGTGGAAAAGCATAAAAAAGCTACTGACATATTATTTTTTAGGATTAGGGACTTTTAAGATGCTAATTTGATAAATATTATCTTCAATGACTTTCGATGTATGCGTTTGATTAATATTTGTTTCAAGTTGAGGATAATAACTACTTGCAAGCTCAGGAGAATATGATTGACTACTTGCAAGGTTAAGTTGAGGATAAGGACTACTTGCAGGTTCAAGTGGACATTATTGACTTACAGCATCGTCAGGAGGATAGAATTGATTAATTGCAACCTCTGTGTGTCCAGTTAAAGCCTAAGGAGGATAGAATTGATCAGTTGCAGCCTTTGTGTGTCTAATTGAAGCCTCAGGTACTTCATTCTCTAATTGTTGACTTTGTCTTAAAGACTTGCATGTTTATTTGTTATGACTTATTTGGAAGCATACCTAACAGGTCATTTTTGTGCCTTTCCATGAAATCTTATGCCCATTGTTGATTTCCCCTTCTTCTTTCCTTCGATTTTTAGTATGCCTGCCTTGCATGCTCTTATCAAGAGGAGGTTGTGTTGGATCAACCTCTATTTTTCCCCAAAATTTTTTACTATTCAAACCCTCCATCATATGAGCATAAGCTTTCTTATATGTCTCTTGTTGAACGATTTATCAACATAGTCTTTTGAATTTTTCTCAATACACTGAATCGCATATATAGCGTGATGGCAAGGAATGCCAGTGAGCTCCCCGCCTCCACAAGGACATGTCATTTTCTTCAAATCAACAACATAAATATCCCCATTCTGCTCCACCTCAAACTCGTTATATCCATTCAATAACATGTGACATTTGGTGCTTTCAACATAAATATCATAAAGTTTTTTTTAATCTTAGGACCATAGTCACATAACCATCTATCACACATCCCTCGATTTTCTCTCAGTCTATTCACAACCATTTTTCTAATTCCCACTAACACTGTATAGATGTTTTTAATCATGAATTCCACCATTTTTACATTGAATGTGTCAATTAAATTATTATCAATAATGTTGCATTTTGCCTTGGTATTGAAGTATGCTCTGTACTAGTATAATGCCTCAATCAAATTGTTATCAACATGAAATAATACCTTTCGTTGATCTGTTATAATTGTCTAGCCATCTCCAGCCTCTAAATTCAAGTCACTCTTCAATAACCCTATAAACCACCTCCAATTGGCTTTATTTTCAGTATTTACTACTGCCCATGCTATCGGGAACATCTAGTTATTTCAACCCTACCAACAACAGCCAAAATTTGTCCTTTAACCTGCCCTTTAATAAAACACCCATTGAGACCAAGCACCTTTTTGCACCTAGCCGGTTAGACAATCAAAGGAAATATACAATCTGTGTAAACCTACTTGGGACCTCTCTACCTTCATCTGCTTGGCATGCTTCTTCAACCCCTGCACCAAATCTATTAGCTTTATTTGACTGCCTATCTTCTTGGTCATTTTCACCTCTATTTCTATTTTTGGAAAACTTTTTCAAAGCCCTTCTTGCCTCTTGCAACTCTTTGTCATCATTATCAGAAAGCCATTCATAGTCAATTAACACAGCTGCATCATCTTGCTCACCTAACTCTTCTTCATTTTCATTATCATCATGTAAATCATCTTGCTCACCCAAATCAAATGTATTTGCACCCTCTTGCACTTGTGGTGCTTCTGTATTTTTATTTGCATTAACTTGTTGTTCCCCTCTTAGAACATCATCTGAAATGTTGCCCAATATATCATCTGATATGACCTCTTCCACCTGAACATTATTCAAACCCCCCATAATTGCATTTATTTCTTCTGCCAAAGATTGTTGACTACATTTGCCATTTGCAGCTTTCTGTTGATTATTTACTTCTATAGCTACTTCCTCAACCACCCCATATTCACCCCTAAGATCCAATAATTTGTCCCCAACATCATGCTTAACATATAGCTCAATTTTTTTTATATTTTTTAAGCAACTCTATAAAAGTATCACTGGTCTCCTCACACAATAGCATCATACCAACGGACATGGATTTTTTAGGTTTCCTAAATTGCACCTTCATAATTTTTTATTACCTAATAACACCTATATTGCACTTACTAGACCACTAAGGACAAAAGTGCTCACATCTATTATCATTTCATGCTTACAACCTTCTATATAAACCAAACCAATATCATTATTTTCATATAAAAAAGACCCACCACAGAAAATGTCAACAGCACGTTGTTCCATTTTGACAAAATAAAGTTTAAAAGAAAAAAAATCAGATTTTGTAACAAAAAAAGAACAATACTTTAATAAAGTTCTTCACTTTACCATTCTAAGGTAATGTGATATAAAAATATAACAAAGTTAAATCTTTGCTAGGATCAAGAGACAAAGTAGAAGAGGGTGCACTTTTAATATTTCACCAAAGATTTGTCTCTTTTCCAAGATTTTATCAGTATAATGAGTTGTAATATATACCTTCTAACAAAGAACTTCCAATTTGTACTTCAACTATATGTCATTAAGGAAACCAACACCAAAGAACTTTATTTTGTTGCTTATCAATCTTCCAGTTAGCTAACAACTTGATTTTGCACCCTTTTTTTTTTATCGTATTCTTTTCTCTTATTGCAAAGAAGATTTCCTCTCCACTTAGGTAACAATGAACCAAACACTCAAGCTCAATTGCTAGGTTAATTTTGTCTTTAGATATTATTGAGGTTAATTTTGTCTTTAGATATTCTTGAGGTTAATTTTGTCTCATCATAACCTAATGTAAGGTTATTTATGTCTTTCACTTAACATAGTATATGTGGCACATGACATGACACATGAATGGAATAAAAGTGGGGGTCCATTTCATCTGACTATGTACACAGTCAGCATCAAATCGGTCAGATACATAGTTTTGCAAAGTTCAACCACTTAATTGCAAAAAAAAAAAAAAAAATTAGACATTCAAATAGAAAAAAATTATAAAGTTTAGAAACCAAAATTTGTAATTTTTCCTAATAATAATATTCCCTCCGTATCTATCATGTTTTGGAAAAAAAAAATTTCATTTATCTATCATTTTTGTATATCTAAGAAAATATTACCTTTTGTTTTTCTATTTTATCCTTAGCTAACTTTATTAGTAACATTTATTAAACTTGTTTAGTTTTTTTAATATTTTCAAAGTTTGGTGCCAAATAATGTTTAAATCGAAAAATTTGATGTCAAATAATACAATTTTAAATAAAAATAAAAATAATTACATTTATTTTTTTTAACCAAAGGAGGTGGGCATGTGGGTTCAAACCCTCATGGAGGCTTCCTAAAGGGGAAAGCCTTCTTGACCTAGGTAAATTTACATTTATTAGGATAATATAAAAGTTGATGAATAATTATAATTTTGTTAAAGTAACGTGATAAGTATGAAATAAAATTTAAATTTATTAATATGGGGACAATTTAATCTTATTCACTTGTATTTATATCCAAATAACACTTTTTTAATTCTAAAACATGATAATAATAATAAGGACGAAGATTTGCGTCACTATCTATAACAATCATAGGTAGCAATGTGACAAAATTTATTTACAAAAAGATATTTTATTCTCCCATATAAAAAACTATAAATTGGAGAAAATAGAATTTTAAAAAATTTTCGGAGCTCACAATTTACTGTTACTGTCGCTGTTAGAGACATGGAACATTATCCTAATAATATATAGTTTAATAAAGAAACATACAAGCAAAAAGATTGAAATGAAAAGAAGAAGAAGAATAGTACTAAAAATTGGAGTTATGACACGTATATGGTACTTCGGACAGCGAGCAAAAGCACTTCTAGTCTGCTCCCATTTCAAACCCAGCAAAAGCTTGACGTTTAAACAAAACAACACAAAAACAAAACAAAACAAAAGCCCCATCCCTATCTTTCAGATTCTCTTCTTGCACATCAGCTAGCAGTTACCTAATCCGTGAAGAAAGGTGGGTGAATCTTTGTTTCTGTTCATTTTTTGGGTCCAAGTTTTTATTTCTTTTTTTATCTGTTCTTTTTATTTTTTTTTCTTTAAGGATAAAAAAAAAATTGAACTAATGGGTGCAGATCTTCAATACCCTTTTCTTTGTTAGCTTTTGATGTTCTTTTGATTTTTGTAGACATGGAGACCTCTTTTTTGTTGTTGTTGTTGTTGTTCCAGGTCGAAGAAACAAGAAATGATCTTTCTGGTTTCGAATTGTAGGTATGGACAATTCTGAAATAAAGTGGTGATTCAGGGAAGGTAAAGTTTGCTTTTTTGTGGTTTATTTGGAGTTTTTGAATTTTGTTATCGAAACCAACAGCAACAACACTAATCATACACCTGGGACCAATTGAAATCAACGGAGTTCCCCACATTGATGATGACGCAATTCATGAGCTTTATAGCCTGGGAATTGCATAAAAATGGAGACCTCCTTTAATGCGAAGGGTTACTTAACGTCTCAATTTTTTCGTACTTTGGAGCAAAGCATCATTGCAGCCTCTTAATAATTCAATTTCATAAGCAGCAGCAAGATGTTGGGTGGGTCCCACCTACAAGTGGGGGATCCACAAGACTATAAAAAAAAAAAATCATAAAAGGCTGCACCGTTTTCGGTGCAGTTTTATTTGACAAAGAATTTGTTGGTAGGCAAACATTTGCCTATAAATATAGATGTATTTGTGTTTTTTGAGATGTGCAGGATATATAGAGAAAAAGAGAAAAAGTGTGCTGTGAGAAGAAGAAAAAAAAAATTGAGAGAATTTTTTTTGTGCAAAAGAAAATTTTTCATCGGGTATAATAGGAAAAATGAGTGAAAATAAATATTATTTGTGAGCCAATTTGTGAGGGTGTGAGCCATAAATTGAGGGTTGTAATTGTAATCCCATTATTTTATAGTGGAAG